>PVKN010005009.1:0-31944 GCA_004027915.1 Capromys pilorides
AGTTCTTTTTATAATTCTTTCGTCTATTTTTCAAAAACAGTATTGACACTTTCTAGTTGCGCAGCACCAACATTCAGGCTGTATGCAATGTGGTGAGTTCCATGCCTTCTACTAGTGGCATTTGATAGAGCGAGTGCCCGCCTTCGTCCCACGAGGAGCGAGTTGGCGGAGGAGGAGATCACTCAGGAGCCCTACAGGCCTCCCTCACCACTTCTCACCTGGCTCAGCAGCTGCCACTTCCAGGGTTTAGATCGCCCATGTGAGCTGAACGCAGAACATTTCCTTTCTCTTCACTGTGAATGAGTGATGTTTGAATAGTAGCATTTGGATAACTGTATTTGAGGAATAATTGACACATAGTGAGCCGTACATCTCATGTACGTTTTGATATGTTTTGACCTGTTTATACCCGTGACGTAAAATCAAAATAATCCTTCCCGCTTTTCTCCAGTTACTGGTCTGTTTTCTGTCACTGTAGATTAGTTTGCATTTTCCAAGTATTTCTAGTAATGGAGAACTATAGTGTGTACCCATTTATTGGCCTGGCTTCTTCTACTCAGCATAACTGGTTTAATATTTATCCATGTTGTAGCGTTAATGGTGCATTCCTTCCAGTGACCAGGTGGTGCTCGGTAAGGACACACCAATGAGTGCCATTATCCAGGTGGCACAGAGCGCCTACAAGTCCCAAGCTTGAGTCCTGACAGGTCCCAGCAGGAGGTCACAGAGCCAGAATGAATGAATTTGTTGTTTTTGTTGTAACTCTGAGTATTTGACTATATGGGTTCTCCGGTCAGTACATCAGGTGAATTTTTAGAAGAAATTATTTCTAAGTGTTTAGATTTGTACTGTAGTTAGAACCCTTTCCATAGTGGGTAAAGAGGTCATCTATCTCTGACCCAAGTGTTCTCTCTCTTCCTGGACTGCTTGTGTGTTCTTCCCCTCACTCTTTCCAGCCTGTGGCCCCACTGGAGATTGGCCTCCTGGATGTGAGGGTGGAGAGTTGGCCACTCTGAAGGTGTTGGGAACCCCTCAGCCACCTTACCTGCATGTTCCTACCTTGTTTCTGCCTTTTGTGTTTCCTGTAATGACCAGATATAGAACCTCTTTAAATTGGCCTTACCCCAGTGCCGCCAGAGTATTTCTTTCAGTGTGTGAGTAAAATGCTTCTAAGTTCTCACTGGACTGTCATAGGTCTGTGTGTAGGAAATCCAGTTTGCTGGCGTCACAGAACAGGTGCTCAAGGGAAGCACTGACTCTTTGCTTAACGGAGGTAAGCTCCGAAATCCTCTTTAGTCTTGGTTGTTGCAAATCCGATGATGGGCTTAAGTAATGTCCCCAAGGTCTCACTGTGCTTTAGTTCTGTGTCCTTGACTCTGGACTGTGTAGAAATAGAGGCTTCAGTGTTAGCACTGGTTGAGTAATAGCTCCTTGTGCTTTGGCGTTTACTGTTTTGGGGTTAACTTCTGGGCAATGGTATAAGTGTTCAGAACTGGGGTGCTGATTGTTAAAGATGGGACATGGAGGTTGTTGAGAAGTTGGACAAAAACTACAGTGGTTTTAAGGGCTGTTTTGAGCCTTTGGCAGAAATCTGGTATCTAGCGAGAGGGACACTCAGTAATTAATTGTCCTCCTAATAGATTAGCAGGAGGCAGGGGCAGAGGGGAGAAAAGGGACTGGAATGGCAAGGTGTAGGAAAGCTCAGCAGATGGCCTGACCCTTGACTCGATGTGTCCTCGGTGAGAGGCGCATTAGATAATCCCAAGTAGAAATGGAGGTGCTGTTCACTGCAGTAGGACATACATGGCAGAGGTACAGTTTCAGTGTGAAACTCAGTATTTTGAATGCTGAGCTGAGCCTAAGAGCTGGCATCTAACGTGAAGGTCACACTGGATCTGGGCTGAAGTTTAGTCTGACACTCTCTTCAGTGCTCTGGGTTGGAAATACCAATGCTTATTAGAACATGGAAGAACATAGTCGGTGCAGACCCAGGAAGGAAAACTGCACCGAGGCAGAGGGAGCGTTTCCACTGGGATGTCGCTCTCCATGCCACAGGGTAGTCTTGGCCAGAGAGGAGTTCTCTCCTGGTGGCAGTTAGGAGGCTGAAGTGCCTCAGAAGGGCCATTTGATGATGTTGGGGCACTTGGGGAGAAGGGGAAGAAGGAGCCGAGGCCATTTTTGTGGGAAAGTGTAATAGCCAATTTTAAAGTTGTCTGGAGGTTCCGCCTAGTAAGGAATGCAAAGTTCCGTGCCTGTGAAGTTAGAAGTCTTTCATGTTGTTTTGAGTGTAGCCTTACGATTTAGCATAGAGACATTGGGATCAAGAGTTCATTGAAAAAACTCGGTAAGACGAGATGTTTACGTGATAATGTAAGATTGAACCTCTTGAAGAGCACAGACTCCTACAGTTGCCCCCTGCGCGGTTCTCTGCTGTGCTGTCTGTTGGTGTGCTGTCCCTGCACCCGGCACACCCGCGATCACCCTGGGACTGTTGTGCAGAGTGAGTGTTCAGGTGAGCATTGGCAGGGAAGAACTCAGAGGCTGGGGTGGGCATCGTGGAGCATCGCTGAGGTGAGCCTTGGTGCGTCTGGGAAGTACACCCCGGAGAACTCACTAATTGGGTCTGTGTTTCTTCAGGCCTGTCAACAACGTGGTCCCAGAATTCTCGATCCCAGCACAGGAGAAGTTCCTGCTCCAGACATGAAGACCGGAAGCCCTCGGAGGTACTTCCTAAAAGCTTGCCTGCTTGTGCATGTCAAACACATGTATGCACGAGTACACGCTCCCACACACGCCTGCTTGATTGTGTCTATGTGCAGTCCTGGGCGAGTTCCCTAACTTCCTGGCACCTGTTTACATGCCTGCAAGATGGTAACACAGGTGTGTATTTCACAGGATTCCCGTGAGCAGTAAATGGGTTAATACATGTGGACTCATACACACAAAGCACATGAATAGTTCCCAGCACATAAAAAGTGCTCAGTAAATGTTAGCTATTATTATTAATTGTATTCTTTTTTTCCTTTCCTGTTCCATCCTCGCTGGCTCCCAACAACTTTTCTTCTGGCCAGGAGATGAGCGGGTTCAGCTGCTGCCAAGTCACTGCCAGCCTCAAGTTAGTTTTAGCCATGAATTTGTGGCTTATTTGGCAACAACCCAATGTAATTCTGGGAGTTTTGTTTTGGGGATTATGCTTAAGGCTCCCTCCCCTTCTCAATTTGTTTCCCATCTTATGTTTCCCCTGCTGCCCCGCACTGTCGTTTATCTTTCTATCTCGGATTGCTTTCCGGTGTATCTGGCTGCTGGCCTTTTGTCGATGGGGGACCCACTTGTCCTGAGGCTATTTTCTCTGAGCATCTATGCTGGGCTCTGAGGATTCCAATGAGGCACTTTAGTTTCTTATATTTCTCAAGTGAGCAGATTACAGGAAAGAGCTTTTGGGTTGAGCTTTGGGTTTTCGCTGCCTTTGGACAGCATGGCTTTCAAGTTGGCTTTGTGCTGAAATGGCAGGCAGGGAGAGGCAGGCAAGCCTTGGCCTTGGGATGTGACAGAGAAGCTGGGCGGGCGCTCAGTAGGTACGTGGGGTGTTGGTTGGCTGTGGAATTACAGCCCCACGAGGAAGTATGTGTGCCCTTTGGGACTGCAGACAGCTGTCCTAGAGGCTCTTATGTGTGCGGCTTGGGGACAGTGGGAAGGTGGCCGCTCATTCCTTAGGTTCATTCTGGGCTCTTGTTCGTGTGACCTGCACTATTTGCTTGCTTGCTGCTTTCCTGACTCCGAAAGTACATACTGTGCTATCAGTTTGGCACAGGAGTGTGTGGGCCCTGACAGTTGTGAGCTGGGCCCAGCAGTGGTGTTGGAGCCTTTTAGCCGGGCAGCAGGGACCTCGTGCTGTCCTTGTCCCTGACCAACCAGTGTTTCTGTATGTGGCTGTCTCTCGTGCTGAACTCTGCCAGCAACTTGGGAGCATAGCCCATCTGAGGGTATCTGTCCTGGGACCCGGAGTAAAGGACGGGGCTGCCTTTCTCCCTGCCTCAGTTTGGTTTCCCATCTTTGCAAACTCCTGTGACTTGTGTGGCTTAGACTGTGGTTCCTGAAGTGTAGACAGACACATGGCTTGGGTTGAAAGCATTTTTTTCTTTGGGACCAGGAGATAGCACAGGGCTGGACATTTTCCGAACCTGATGTTGGGTGTAGTTTTGTGCAAGATGCATGGCCCAGCTCTTCCTGCGAGCCTGTAGAAATGGGGATTGGTATTCTGGGGGAAGCCCAGGTTGGACAGGCAGCCTGGAAAAGTCGCCTTTTCATTCAGACACGGCCTCAGACTTTATTATGTGAAGTTTATTAAAGTGATCACCAACCTGAAAAGCCACCAGGCAAAACAAATATGGACCCATTAGCAGGCATATGATGTGAACTGCTCTTAGCAGCACAAGAAAGAGCTCGCTGTCCTGAGCAGAGAGGGTTCTGCATTGTGGCTTGTGTAAACAAGGGCAGCCTGCAGATGCAGCCTCGCTCTGTGCCAAGCACAACTTCGGGCGAGGCTGAGGCCGAGACCAGTGCTTCCTGATGGCGTCCTTGACATGAGTGGGCTGGGGACGAGGAGCCAGCTGTGCAGCCGCCGGCCTGGCTGTGAGACATGCTGCATGCGCTGTGCTGGCCCTGGTGATGCAGTGACTACAGGCCTGGGAGGCCTCTGAGAAGCAGGTGTAGGAAAGTCACCCCTCCAGCTATTTCTTTTTTTTCCTTGTGAGGAATTGGGGTGCTGTCTTGGCAGAGGAGTGCTTTGAAACTCATGGGTCTGTCCTCAGCATGGTGGAGAACAGGTTCTTGGTCTCCTTCTGGTAGCGTGTGGAGGCAGGCCAGCAGCGGGCTGCACAGGCCTGCCTCTGACCTGGGGCTCCGGGGCCTCTGGTTACTGCTCTCCCACAGTTTTTTGGGCCCATGCTTTTGTTGGGGAAGGAGTCGTCCAGCGCCCTGGGCTGCAGGTGCTGGTTAGGTGCAGGCAGTACCAGAGATGAGACTAGGGCTTAGGGGAGGTTTCAGCTCTAATAGCTGTATGGTGAGTGAGGTTTTATTTCTGAACATTGACCCAAAGAGCAACCCCCTTTTTATTTTAGCAGATCTGGGGATTAAAGCATTGGTATCCCTGCTGCCCTGAGATGGTTCCGGGCCATGCGTGCATTCAGCAGCCTTCTTAGTGAATGGAGAGTCCTCAGTGTGGCAGGAGGACAGAGCTGGTCTTGTAGTTTTGGTGCTGAAGTCAATGCTGTAGTGTCGTGTTAACTGAGCGAGTGAGAGGGCAGTGCTGTGCCGCCTGCTGCTGCCAGGCCCTGAGTTAGGTAAACGGTGTGTCAGGCAAAGGGCTTCTGTACCGGGTCAGACTTGCTCTGTGTTGATACAGTGACCTCGTTCCACTGCAGCTCCATGGTTACCCTGCAGCTGCCAGTGCTCTGGGAAAGAATGCAAATATCAAATGTCAGTGTCCCTCTCTCTCCTGTCCAGGTGTTTAGGACAGACCTGATCACCGCCATGAAGCTGCATGACTCCTACCAGCTAAGCCCAGATGAGTACTACGTGTTGGCAGACCCCTGGAGGCAGGAGTGGGAAAAGGGCGTCCAGGTGCCCGTGAGCCCAGGGACCATCCCGCAGCCTGTGGCCAGGTAGAGCTCCTGGGGAGGGAAGCGTGCCTCTCCCTCCTGATGCGTTTCTTCCCTCCAGCTGGGAGTCTCATAAGAGACAGCTTCTGAGAGCATTAGTGACTTTCTGTGACATCTCAACGAACATTCAGATCTAGCAGGATTGAGAGTCCAAACAGTCCCAAAAGGAAATGCCAGACATTGTGGGAAGGTGCTGCTCTTCAAGGTGAAGGGCAGGTGCCCAGTACTGTCTGGGAGTGGCTGGCTGCTTGCTTCCTTTCCCTCTGCACTGGCGTGTGTGTGTGTGTGCGTGTGCGCGCATGTGTATACATGTGTGTGTGTGCACGCTGGATACTAGCAGTGGTGCTTCTGGAGCCAAGAGGACAGGTGTGAAGTCAAGGTCTTAGAGGGTGAATTTTCTTGGCAGGTGGTGGTTCTCAGATGTTCCTCCCAAAATGCCTTCTGGATCTCCTGGGGACTCCTTGGCTCTCTAGGGCAGGCTCCCTGACTCCTCAGTGTGCTCACTTCATCATCACTCAGCTCCCTGTGACCTTTTAGGGAAAGGGCTCACGGCCCCCTGCGTTGGGCTGCTTTCTTTGCTGCAGCATTGGGCAACTTTGCAGAATGGCCTCCTCTTTTCACTGCCAATGGTGGGCTTGACTTCCCCTCTTGGTCCCCACCGTATCCCTTCAGGCACCTGATGGGGTTCGATGATTGCTATTTGCAAGTCTCTGAGGAGTCTTCTAGGTGACTTTGTGACCCAGTGTCAGATGGGGCTGGAATGAGCTATGGGGAGCCCCAGGGCGCCCAAGGCCCATCCTCCTGCGTGCACTGTACTCACCCTGCTCCTACCTCGGAGGTGCTTGCTGAGTGCTTTGGTTTCAGCTGGAGCCTTGGATGAGAGAAGTGAGCATGGGCAGTGCTTGCGGTTTTCACCTGAAACCTCACCTTTGGTGCAGCAGAAGAAATGAATCCCTCAGTTTCCTATCTCAGTGTCACAGATAAAATCACTCCCTTTAATGATAAGGCACTAAAAGTGCTTCTACAAATTCCCTGGACAAGCTGTTCATCTACAAACGTGGAGGTGTGCCTAGGGCCTGGGCCTCCGAAGGGCCTCGCTCGTGGCTGGGCAGCCTTGCCCCACTCACCTGTGGTCCCTTGTCCTGAGTGGGTTGGGGAAAAAGGCCCTTCTCCAGGGGTCACTGGGTGGGAGAGCATGGCTGTAGGAAAGGAGGACTCTTATGCGACCTGATTGCGTGTGGGGAGAGTTCCCGCGTGGCCAGGCACTCCAGTTCCTACTCCTGATGGCCGGAGACGCGCTCCCGCGTGTCTCCTGGGCTGCTGCTCTGTGTGCTGCACATGCTTAGCCCACTGGCTGTTCTCATCTCCCAGATGTTTTCAAGAGCCAACACTTGGCAAACCTCATTTTAATGACCTCCCCGCCAGGGCTGGCCTCTCACAGCCTCCATCACTCGTGCCTGGTGTGGCGGTTGCACTTGGGACTTCTAGAACGAACTGCTAAGCAGTAGAAAGAACTACTACTGCTTGCTTTTCTTTTCTTACCTCCCCCCCCCTTTTCCCTGCCCAAACTTTGAGAAAGGGTCTCTAGATCTGTAGCCTAGGCTAGGATTGAATTTGCTGTCTTACTGACTCAACTTCCCAAATGCTGGGATTACAGGTGTGTGCCACCACACCCGGCACATTCGGGGTTTCAGGCCTATGCTTTTCGTGAACCGGGGGTTGAATTGGACTTGGGAGAGTGAAAGAAGAAGCTATACCTGGGGCTTTCTGATACATTTCACTGAATGAGGTAGAGTGACCTAGTTGCCTTGTTTTCTTTCTAACCAGGGTTGTGTCTGAAGAGAAGTCCCTGATGTTCATCAGACCCAAGAAATATATTGTCTCATCGGGCTCTGAGCCTCCAGAGTTGGGCTACGTTGATATCCGGACCCTGGCTGACAGCGTGTGTCGATATGACCTCAATGACATGGATGCCGCGTGGCTGGAACTGACCAACGAAGAGTTTAAGGAGATGGGTGAGAGACTGTGTGTCAGTTGTGGCACTGCCTCATGCTGA
This sequence comes from Capromys pilorides, assembly GCA_004027915.1. Lineage (NCBI taxonomy): Eukaryota > Metazoa > Chordata > Mammalia > Rodentia > Capromyidae > Capromys > Capromys pilorides. The sequence continues at coordinate 7,717 of PVKN010005009.1, forward strand.
GAAGTGTCTGGCGTGTGTGGCCGAACTCCGCGGTGTGGGGAAGCGTGCTTGCCCAGCTTCTGACGCCTCAGTCCCAGGCTGTTCCTGGGTAGCACGTGTGGCTGTGGGAAGAGGACAGGCAGGTGCAGAGTCTCTCGTGGCACACAGCGCAGAAGGGTACTGCTGCCATGGGTCTGGAGGCCACCTTCCTGTGGCCCAGCACGTGCATTTCTGGTCCCCCAGTTCTCAGTTAAGGGAACCAAATGATGCTCAAAGAAACTAAATGGTAAGGCCTTTGTTTTTGCCCCTGTGATGCCATTGAGGTTCCATCTTCACTGGTAGTTTCTTCACTTTTTGAAGTGAACCCTCTCCAGCCACACCTAATTTGTTTGCACCGAAGCAGTTTTCTTAAGTCCTGCTCCAGACCTGGAGAGCCTGTTCCTGTGATGTGTTTATCCTTGCCCGATGTTCTTGAGGCTTTGCAGGGTGAGGAGAGCTGCACAGCGTTTTCCTGCTGCAGAGTGGACAGTGGCAGCATGGATCTCTCATTTACCGTCTAGTGCATGTCCGTCATGGTGTTTGATGATGGTAGTGGGCTTCAAGGTTTGAGCTTTTCCATGAAGCTGGGTGTGGGTCCTGTCCTATAGCAATAGCTTGTCTTGGTATTGTACCTGACAGCTGGTTGAATGAAAACCATAGTGTACGCTGGCTCAGGAATTTTATTTTCTTTATTATGGCCGGCTCAGCCTGCCTTTGGGGTGGGGCTGGTGCAGCATGTGGTGCCAGGGATTGAACCGTGGTCCCCGTATTTGCCTAAGCTTGCCTAAGCAGGTGCTTTAGACCGCTGAGCCATCTCACCAGCCCAGGATGTTATTTTCTACTTTGATTTTTCTGGTGTTTTGGTCGACAGTAGATTTGTGAATTGTAGCCTGAGAGAGGCCTGTTTCATACAGTCTTTAGAAGTTATTAGAGACCTCTTGAACCTGAATACTACTATGCTTTAGTTTCATTGATAACAGAGTGCTGCCTGAGTTGGTGAGGTGTGGTACATGCTGTAATCCTAGCTGCTTGGGAGACTAAAACATTTGGATAATAAGTTGTAAGGCTAGACTGGGCGGCTCACACTTTTGTAATCCCAACACTGGGGAGGCTGAGGCAGTTGGATTGCTGCCATTTGAGGGCAGCCTGGGCTCCTTAGTGAGTTCAAGGCCAGCTTGAACTGCATAGTGAGAGTGTGTCTAAAAAACAAGGGGGAGGCGGGAGGTACAACTCCGTGGGTTCAGTCCCTAGTACCACAAAAACAAACACCTAAAACTAGCATAATGTACTTGACTGACTTTAGGTGTCCTATGTGAAGTCAGAGGGCTCAGCTCTGACTCCTGGGCTTTTGTCAATGCTTTAAATAATAACTGGACTAATTAATAAGATCTAAAGGTACTGTTGAGTATTTTGACAGGTTATATATTTATTTGTATAACATGAATTAAACATATGCTTAAGGATGTGTTATGTGGTTGCTTTTAATAATAAAAGTTAATTATAGTGCACAGTATTTTCAAAGTCAGTGGTATTTGCAAAATGGGGAGGAAGAATTGGGATGAAAAGTACAGTGGAGGAAAAGCCAATTAATAGTCAAATAGGTGCCGTTCTGAATGCGTGTGCATCTTACTGTTGTCTGCTCCAGTTTGTCCTCTATGTTTTCAAAAACATTGAAAGGTAATTCGATGGTTTTACAGTTTATGAAAATGCACACAAGTCATAGTCTTTAATGAAATTTCCATTTTTTTTCCAACCTAAATATATTTGAGTATTTTTTAAAACCTGTTTTCTTATCTGTGCAAGTGTTTTTACTGTTAGGAAGTTTGGAAAACGTCCACAAAGAGAGGAAAACAAGTCTTATTCCACCACTTGGCCGTACTGTGGTAACCACTGTATCCGCCCCCTTTCTGTTGCTTTAAAAAGACACCTAGCACCAGTCATTTAGGTGGGAAAGTTTTGCTTTGGTTCCTGTTGCAGCCCCTGCTTGGCTGGCTCCAAGGCTGAAGAGCAGGAAGAGCGGTGTGGCAGAGGGTGGGTGAGGGAAGTGCTGTCCTGTCAGCCTTGAGAGGGAGAGAAAAGTGCTCACCTCAGAGACAGTGCTCCTCGCAACGTACTGCCTGGGCTGAGCGTCCGAGTAGCCTGCCCGCCTACAAGCCTGTGACCTCATCAAAGTACTTTCAAGCTTTTAATTTCTGAACTTTCTTGAGAAGAGTGTAATTTGTTGCGTTCACAGTGTGCTGTCGCCTCTGCTTCTGGTGTTTCCTTGTGTTGCTCTTTTGTGTGTCTGGTTAACTGTACGTGTCCACTTAGTGGAGTTTAGAGGATAGGCCAGTTAAAGACAGGCAGGTGTTTGCAGTGAAATTTCTTCAGAGCACTTAAGAGGAAATTTAGAGAAACCAAAACCCCAAACTATAATGTACTTGGTGATGGTTTTGAAGGCCATTGTACATGTTAATTGATATGTGTGCCAACATGAAATGACTTAACAGTATGTGTACTTAATAGCATTGAATTTGTTTATTTGTCTATATCTTGTTTTTTTTTTAAGAGAGGCTGTCACTGTGTAGCTCAGGTTGGCCTTGAACTTGTCGCAATCCTTCTGCCTCAAACCTCCTGAGTGCTGGGATTACCAGCGAGGTTTATTTTTTACTTTTCTGTTATTCTGTCTTCAGTGCCTGACTGTAAAGGACAGGCTTGCATGCGAGTTTTTTCTGTGCAAGGATTTGGAGAGGCTTTTAACAGAGATAGAATGGTTACATTTGTATTGTGAACTCTTTAGAACTTACGTAAATGTACTGTTTCACTGTGTATTCATTAATGCCAATTTATTTTTTATTGTTATTTTTAAAAATATTTATTTATTTATTTATTTACTTACTTACTTACTTACTTATTTATTTATGTTCTGGCTGGCTCAGCCTGCCCTGGAGGTGGGGCTGGCGCAGCATGTGGTGCTGGGGATCGAACCGCGGTCCCTGTGGTTGCCTAAGCTTGCCTAAGCAGGCGCTCTAGACCGCTGAGCCATCTTGCCAGCTCATTAATGCCAATTTATTAAAGTGGATTTTGTGGTGTTTCCTCCAGGGATGCCTGAGCTAGATGAGTACACCATGGAAAGGGTTCTGGAGGAATTTGAGCAGCGATGCTATGATAATATGAATCATGCCATCGAGACGGAGGAGGGGCTGGGGATCGAGTATGATGAAGATGTGGTCTGTGATGTCTGCCAGTCCCCGGACGGTGAGGATGGCAATGAGATGGTGTTCTGCGACAAGTGCAACATCTGTGTGCACCAGGTAGGTGCGGGAGGGGGGGGGGGTCGAGGAAGAAGCTGCTGCGGTTGTCCAGCCCCCAGCCCAGCGGGCACATGCTAGAGCCTTGGCTTCTCCACGCCCATGTCCTTTCCCGACAGTCTTGTGTGTTAGAAGAAGTTTAACCCTGTAGACGCTCTCCTTGCCCTAGGAGTCCACGCCAAGTTAGGTGTATGTCTTGCTGCTTTTACTCCTGAGAGCCCCTGGGTCCCATAAAGAAGGCTGAGAAACCCCTTGACAAGGTGATTGGTTCCACAGCACCACACACTGGGTGTTGTACAATAATACAAGTTTATTGCCTTGCGGTTCTGGAAAACAAGACTGGCTTCCTTGTGAGACATAAAGTGTAGTTCTTCCCTCTTGGAGTTGGCCTGAGTTGCTGCTCCCGGCTTGTAGCTGCCCTTGCTGTATGTGTTTTCTCCCACTATGTGTCTCTAGCAGGACCTCAGTCATGTGTGGCTCCACCGATGTGATCATTTTAGCTCCCTGCATCATCGGGAGACTGTCTAAATAAGGTTGCATTTTGAGATGGTGGATGGGCCAGGGGGATAGCTCAGCAGCTCAAATATCTGCCTGGCGAGTGCAAGGTCCTGAGTTTGATCCCTGGTAGGGGGTGAGGGTAGGGGGATATTGGGGGCACAGTTTAATCTGTAACATTGCTAGCAAGAGTATGTGGACTGAGCTACTGTTGGAGAAGGAAACTGCCCTCCCGTGGGGAGTCCTTAGGACACAGTGAGGGTGGGCACTGGGTATATAAAAAGCTTCTGACAGTCTCAGTGCCCCTTCTCTTACCTTCTTACTAATGCAGTAATCCAGTCCTGAGTTTGTGTAGGTCCATGTGCCCATAGAGGATATTCTGATTTCAAAGGCAGTCCTGAGATACTTTATTTGAGTTGATGTGGGGACTCTTAAGATTTAAAATTCATTCACAAAACAGCATAGAGGAGCTGTGTTGTGTGGCTGGTCTTTGGAAGAATACTCCAGTTTGCTGTATGAATTTCTTGATCATCACTTCTTGGAGTTTGTCTGCCCCCGTTCAAAGTTTTACCAGCTGCCTCCTTGCCCCAACTCATAGTGACAGGGATTCTGGACACCATACTCTCGTGCGTTAGTCGCAGTATAAAGCTCATTTTTGTAGCTCTGGGTTTCCAGATCCTCCAGGGAGCTTCTTTGGGCAGTGGAGAGTTCTTGTGGCTGGGTTGTGCAGTGAGCGCGGGTGGTGTGACTGCCATTGTTGCTGTGTTTCTCATTTACTTGGATGACTTGTCATTGCTTTTCCTGCCATTTAACATGTTATAAAAGAATTGAGCTCTGCACGTTAGGAATGAATTAGCCGTGGTTGGGGTGGGACTGGCATTCGGGACTCGGGCAAACTCCTCTCCATTTCAGTCTTCTCTTACTACCATATCACATCCTTTTTCCTTAATATATTCTTCTGCAGAATCCTTTATGGCTTGTCTTTAAGGGATGTTACTCCATTACACTAGCTATTTTTTTTTAATTTTAAATTTTTAAAAGTGTTTTGGTACCGGGAATGGAACTCAGGGCCTTGTACTTATATACAGGTGCTATACCACTGAGCTATGTCCCTGTCCCTACAACAGCTAAAGGTGACTCTAGAATACCTGATACAGACCTTCAGTACTTGAAACCTGAAGAGTGTCACTTAGCATTATTCCTTTTTTCCCGTAAGTCTGTTGACAGTGGCCTATTCATGGGCTGACACAGGCTCCTAGGTCTGCGATCTCCGGGCTCCTTTGCTTCGCTCAGCTCTCATCCTTGTGGTTTCCTTTTTGCATCCCGGGCATTCAGGGTGGAGCGGCTGTGTTTTTTTTGTCTGAAGAATTGGAGCTATGTTACTGGGACTTTCGACTTCCTGACTTCAGTTCACTTAAGGATAAAGTTCTGAATAGTTGAGTTTTTAAAGGGCTCCGAGTGTGGTCCCGGTACCATTGTGGGCTTGTTTCTTCACTCTGCTTATTTACCGTTTGCCTTTTCTCTCTTCAGTTCATCTTAATTACTTTAGCTGTAAAAGCCTGATTTCTGCAGTTTATGCTGTCTTGTGTAATTTTGCCATCTTGTGCAAAACCGTTTTTGTTTTAAGTATCAGCTGAAAGAGACCAAATTCTCCCTTTGTCTGGGTGTCACACTTTCTTTGTCTGTGTGCTTCCGTGGGACCCTGTTGGGGTCTAGCTGGTAGAGGGTGTCCGGCCAGGGAGTGAGCCCCACTCACTGCGTTGTCTCCCCTCTCTCCATAAGCCTCTGCCATCAGGGTGGAGAGGAGCAGCCTGAGCTCATAGCAGTTTGAGGCTGGTGCTCAGTGTGCAGCTACCTGGTGTGGATGGGTTTCTGTGTAGCAAAGCAAGTTATTTTAAAACTTTCTGTCGTCTGGTAGTCTGCAGGACCACCCTGTGCTAGCTAAATGTGGATTGTGTCTCCAAGCTCAGAACCTCCTGGGGCTCCTATGAGGTTGCCTGGTGTTTTCCCAAGAGCTTGGTGGGTGGGGGGCCGTCTGTCTGTACTTTGTGACTCTATGGGAATCGTCCTAATAAGAAAGTAGTAGATAAATTGGGAAACACTGTTTCTTCTTTTTCTTCCTTTCCCTTGGGATGTGCTGTGGCACTGCAGGCCTGCTATGGAATCCTCAAGGTGCCGGAGGGCAGCTGGCTGTGCCGGACATGTGCTCTGGGGGTTCAGCCAAAATGCTTGCTGTGTCCCAAGAAGGGTGGAGCTATGAAGCCCACCCGCAGCGGAACCAAGTGGGTCCACGTCAGCTGTGCCCTGTGGATCCCCGAGGTAAGCGTGGCTGTTCAGAGATGGCACGTCAGCTCCAAAAGCCGTGTTCCCCGGGCAGGTGGGTCCCTGGGGAGCAGCTTCATTTGCTACCCTCTGTGCCTGCGAAGCTGGCTCTCTGGCACTGTCCCTTTGCTATAGGATCCACAGCAGTGGGGATGCCATCTGGATGAAGCAGCACATCAGTCTGGCTCAGCAGTGTCCGCACAGGGTCCCTGCAGCCCCGCCTGTTGTGCGCCTCTGAGGGTCTGAGGCAGGTGGACCTGGAGCCTGAGGGCTGTGGCTAGCCGCACTGCCTCCGGAACCCTTGCACTTAGCAGACTGCGTTTGCAACACTGTGCCGGAGGCGCTAGCGCTACAGGTCACACTTCTGTGATTTTTATTTAAATTCTTACTGAGCCTCAACCTTCTTAATTTCAGGTCTGGTCTAATTTATTTCAAGTCCCAGACCTTGACTAATTTGCATGGCTCACTATGAGAAATATAATTCGTGATTCAAATCCCAACATTTTTGGGATGTGTGACTTGGTGCATTTTTCCTCTTGAGGAAAATTATCTCAGGGTGATTTGCATTGAGGTTTAGGGTTTGAGTCTTGGTGAAACCAGATCTTGCACTTTGGTATTAACAGGACACAGTTCAGCGACCCAGGCTGAATATAGGTGCTGTCTTATTTATCTGGTAAGTTTCTGCTTGGAGTCTGGTCATGTGTTCTGACCAGAGGGAGTGGTTTTCTTTAGTGCAGAAGATTAAAAATAGTTTACAGATTTACTCTTATCAACAGTGTATTTAAATGTGTTTAAGATGGGCTTTTAGTCTTGACAAATTCCCAGTGAGTCCGAGGTGTAGAGTGCATTGCTCTCACACTACCTGTCACCACACCCATAGGTGACCGTTGTCTGCATGGTTCACACACAGGGAGAGGTGTGTGTCCCACATGGCGAGGCTGGGCTCTGCTGCCTGCCAGTGCTCACCCACGGCTGTGAAGCAGCAGCTCCGAGCCTCTGACGCCTGAGCCACACGTCGTGCTGTTTTTGGCTTCTAGGTGAGCATCGGCAGCCCGGAGAAGATGGAGCCCATCACAAAGGTGTCTCACATCCCCAGCAGCCGGTGGGCACTAGTGTGCAGCTTGTGCAATGAGAAGTTTGGGGCCTCCATCCAGGTAACGGCTCAGCAGGCTGGCCTCATTTTCTTTTCCTGGGTTTTAGGGCTCAGGGTGAGTGGAGGTCTGTAGGTCTCAGTGGAAGCAGGGTGGGGTTGTAATGGCCCTTCAGAGGTTTCTGAGGGATGCAGCCAGCCTAGTGCGACTGTTTTCAGTCGGCAGATCCGCGTGCACCAGAACCACACTCCTTGACCTGGTGCCTGAGTTGCCCTGCCCCTCACCCCATCTGCCTTCACAGCCCCAGTGCTGGCCGGAACGAGAGTCCTTGGGGTGCCAGCCGGGCAGAGAGGCACCTGTGAGGCGCTGCCCTGGACGTTCTTTGCATAACCTGTTACACTCTGAGTAGTCTAGATAGTTCACTCCTTCTGGTACTGTGAACACATGTCTCTGCCCGTGTGTCGAGAAGGCAGGCACACATGTGCCCACGCCCGTGCGCACAGCACGCACACGGCACACCTGCCTCCATTTGCATGTTGGGGTCTAGAGGACTGTGAGGTCATGAGGTGTTCAGGAGAGTGGAGATGGCTTGCTGGCAGGCCTGTGCGTGTGCTGTCTGAAACTCTGCCGTGACATTGACTTGTGGGCCTCTCATTGGTGCCTGGACTGCTGTGTCTGAAGACCTGGAAAGCTGTGTGGTGCTGTGGGCACTAGAGGGCAACTCTGGCTCTTTCTCTGAAATGGATTAGCAGAGGCCTCAGACCCTGTCTACCTCAGTTCCTCTCTGTGCCATCAGGGTTCCTGTTGATGAAGGAAAGCAACAGTTTCAGCATAGCAAAAATGCAGACTATGGGCCCGAATTTTTTTAAAAAATTGTACATTCATTGTATAATTCGAAGTAAATATTTCAGTAAGATTTCAAAGCCTTGATTGGTAGTATCTATCTGTCCAATATACTTGGCTAATTTTTTGTGCAAACAGAACCTCCAAGCTACATTTGCAGCACTTTAAGTTGGGGCCTGGGAATGTGGCTCAGTGGCAGAGGTCTTGCCTTCCATGCATGAGGCCCTGGGTTCATCCCTTCTGTACCACAAAAATTTTTTTGGAAATAGTGTCTTGCTAAATTGCCCACCCTTGGTGTGAACTTGCAGTCTTCCCGTCTCGGCTTCTTAGGTGCTGTGTTCACATGTGCGCTTGGTGACAATTTTTTTTTTTTTTCTTTTTTTTCAAGCCAGGTTCTACTTTTGTTATTGTTTCTACCTGCGTTTGACAATTCAAAATGTAACAGAAATATTCAGATGGTGGGGCACGAGGCAGCTGGTGGGATTTGGGCTGGGAACGTGGAAATAGTAGCAAGAACTTTCTGTGTGTAAATAGGACCTGTTTGTTTAAAATAGAGAACACCTCTGGCCCAAGAGTTGGGTTAGTGAAGGCGAACGGAGGAGAAATACAGAAAGAGTGGTGTAAGTGTGCGCGCGTGCGCGTGTGTGTGTGTGTGTGTGTGTGTGTGCACTCGCGTTCATCTGTGCAAAGCAAGACTCCCGAGAATGGCTAGCGTGCATGTCCCTCCATGTTAGCCAGTGTTCTGGGAACGGAGAGTGTGTTGCGTGCCCATTGCGGAGCACTCCAGTCCTGGCCCTTAACTGATGTTTGAAAGAGGCGGGCAGATGGGAGCTTCGCTTTTGTCTCGAGCTGATAGAAGGACTTTGTGTTGCCATTGACCTCTTTTTCCCAGAACATTAGTTTGAAGGAGAGAGGCCAAGGAAGGTGGACAACTTTTCATATCTTCACAGAATGGATTGATTTTATTAAAAGGATTTCTCTCTGAAATGGCTGCAGCTGTGAATGCTCTGGTTTATGTTTCTATAACATCTGTTTGCTGAGTCAACCTGAATAGGAAAACCCAAAGCAAGGCCACTGGGTGCCTTTACAGAGTCCTGCATAAGTACTCTGTGCAGCCCTTTCTCTTTGAGGGTGCAGTGCTTGGGTTCAGTGTAGCATAAGCCAGACCCAGGTAGCGTCTCGGTCATCTGTTCCCACTTCTGCTTCCTCCTCAGCTGCATGCTGTGAGGGTAAGCGCCTTGCCTTTGAGCGATAGTGGCCGGGGTGTGTGTGTGTGTGTGTGTGTGTGTGTGTGTGTGTGTGTGTTCTGCCACAAAAGTTGCTTTCATACAGTTTTTGGAATTGAGGTTATTTATAGATAAGATTACAAATTTGTTCATGTGCTTGAGGTGGCTGTGGTGGGGAACTTGTGAAGGGAGCTAGAGTTTTAGTAGATGTCACTTCTGGCATTGAGTTACCTCTTACACACCAAAATGCTTGGGGAAGCCTCACTTCAGCCTCTGCCAGGAGAGGTTCTGTGATTCAGGGTCTGTTGAGTGAGTTTAACAGAGCTTTGCAGCTGAGAACGAGGCAGTGGGTCCTGGTCCTCTCTGCAGGACAGAGTGCCTGGGGATTGTCTGGCTGCACATGGTTCAGGGATGCTTTCAGGCATCTGGCTTCAGCCCTCGAGATGAGCCTCCTCCCAAGGATTTGCTCCTGAGATCAGACGGGAGAAGTTAATTGCTCTGCTCCTGCTAGGCCAGAGTTGTGGTCTGGATCAAAGACACTAAATTGCAGCCCTGCTCAGGCAGTGCTGTGGATGACCTCCCTGGGCCCACAGGAAGTGGTATCTGAGGCTGCCGCCACCACCCTTCAGTTGCTAGGCGTAGCGCTCAGGGCCTCTGTCCTGCAGAGCTACCCTGGGGTATTCTGCCATGGGATGGCTTCTTCAGTCTCCTGTTCTGTTCAGTTTCTTCTGCTCTCAGGAGGTGTATACTTTGTTTTCCTACTTGTGTTGGGACCCTTCCTGCCTGGGCTTCAGAGTAAGTCACCACATTTCCTGACTAATCTTCCTCTGTTGTGAGGAGATGCTCCTTCCGACTTCACAGGTAAACATGAAAAGAGCACAGATGCCCTCTGCATATTGGGCACGTGCCCCTTCCGCTATCAGTGCCATTTGTGCCTGACATAGAGGGGATTTGGGCATAGCCAGTCTTCTAAGAGAGATGGTTTGGTTTAAGAAAGCTTTTATTTGCAGAGTTCCTCCAAATCCCCAGCCTTAATGCATTTGAATGTGCTGGGGGTGAATCCTTGTCAAGTGTTGTCTCAGCACACACTTCCGGGGTGGCTCCTGATTGTGTGTATCTGGAGTGCCCGGCGTGGAAAAGCCTCTGTTGTTCCCTAACAGCCCCTCTCTCCTCTGCTTGTTCTTCCCAGTGCTCTGTGAAGAATTGCCGCACAGCCTTCCATGTGACTTGTGCTTTTGATCGGGGCCTGGAAATGAAGACCATCTTGGCAGAGAATGATGAAGTCAAGTTCAAGTCCTACTGCCCCAAGCACAGCTCCCATAGAAAACCTGAGGAGAGCCTCGGCGAGGGGGCTGCACAGGAGAATGGAGCTCCCGCGTGCTCTCCCCGGGACCCACTAGAGTCCTACGCCAGCCTCGAGCAGAACCGGGAGGAGGCCCACCGGGTGAGTGTCCGCAAGCAGAAGCTGCAGCAGTTGGAGGACGAATTCTACACCTTCGTCAACCTGCTGGATGTGGCCAGGGCCCTGCGACTGCCCGAGGAAGTAGTGGATTTCCTGTACCAGTACTGGAAGTTGAAGAGGAAGGTCAACTTCAACAAGCCTCTGATCACCCCAAAGAAAGATGAAGAGGACAATCTAGCCAAACGGGAGCAGGATGTCTTGTTTAGGAGGCTGCAGCTGTTCACGCACCTGCGGCAGGACCTGGAGAGGGTAATGATTGACACTGACACCTTATAGTGACTTAGAGAAGAAGATGCAAAGAGGCGAACGCTTGCCCAGAGCAAGAAATGGTAGCCAGTCATTACTCTCAGACCCTGTACACACCGAGCATGAGGTCGTGTTGGTCAAACATATTCTTGGGCTGGTAACTCATTGTGCACATGTGCAAGACTGCCCCAGAGTGGGGAGCTGCTTGGTGATGTTTTTCTTTAAACACTTTCACATTAACTTTTACTCTTCCACAAGATCAATGGGGTGTGTCTTTCTCTCTCCCTTCATTGTAGAACTAAAGGGAACTGGGCCCCAGGAAAGGACCAAGGGATTGACTCAGTTGTTTACAGACTAATTTTGAAAACCAGAATAGGGATTTAACTTATGGGTGAGGGGCAGAGGTAGAGAAGCATGAGGTGCTGGTGAAGGGCACACCGAGGAGAGCCAAAGCTACTGCCCACTGGCCGCCTTCGCTGCCTGGCTGATTCCTGGCCTTCAGCGCGGTCCTGCAGCAGAGCAGGTGATGGGTGCTGATGTGGGCGGTGAATTTACACATGCACATATCCTGCATTAAGGCACTCCTGGCAGTGAGGTGCTGTCATCCCGGAGGTCACGTGTGTGTGCGCGCGCGTGCGGAGTGTGGATCTCATGTGCCTATCTATCCAAGGTCTGTCTGTGTGGGTGTGGGGTGGGATTCCTGGTGCACAGGGGCGTCAGCTGTCTGAGGAGCCCCCATTACTGCTCAGCACACTGCAGATCTGTATATTTTCACACTGCTAGGTTGCTGAACCTAGCGGCCTGGAGCTTCAGCTGCCAACCTGCCCTTCGCTGGGTGCCTTCCCCTCTGCATTACCTTTGGAGTCCCAGTCTGGACCTCCCTTTCCGAGGCAGGAGTAATTAGCAGTGGGCTGCTTCCCCAGGGTCCCAGTCCTTGGAGGTGGCTTCTGACTGAGGCTTGCTAATTGGGGATGTGTCTTAGAGCCCTTCCTCACCAGCTCCCCTGACTACTGATTAAATTCATTAGTGCGAAGGAGATGGGCTTGAGGTTTCTGGCCTGAAGCAGCCTGCACAGAAATGTACCCAAGTGGCCTGAAACAGTTAGTGCAGCTCCCCCAAGCACCTCGCTGATTAGTGGGGAGTGATTCACCTGCCAGGGAGAGAATCTGACTCACAGATGATTTGAAATGAGCGTGTAGGCAAAGAGTAGACTGCAGAAGAAAGATCCAGATCTGAGACCTGCGTGGCCTAGGGAGACGGGGTAGAAGTGGAAGTATTTTTAGATACTTGTTAGGAACCCTCCTAGTACATACACTACTGCCAGCTCTTGTGGTGCTGCCTCCTAGGCCAGGGGGGCTGGGGGGCAGGTTCAGGTTTCCAGGGGAGGAGTGGGAGCAGCTCGGGAAAGTGGTCCTGCTCCCGCACGCCCCCTGGTGGGGAGTGTAAAGAAGATCTCACCCACATGCACGTGGGGTTTTAAGTGAGGAGGAAGGGATTCGAAAGAATAAAGTGGAATCCGGGTGGATGCTACCGTCCCAGCTTGACAACTGCTGTAACTGGGGGAGATGGAGTCAGATAGCCCTGGGTGGGGAGAACAAGAAGGCTGATGTTTGGACTGTGTTTGTCTCCTCCAATCACCACAAAATAAAAGTGTAGAAAATGCTTGTGGTGTACTAACTCTTTTTTGTATTAAAAGTTACTCAGATTAACATACATTTATAATTAAAATCGGAACATATTTTGAAGTCGTCACTGTTGCTTTCAAGTAGAGCAATGCCTGTGATGTATGAGAAACAGGGAATAAATCAGGCTTGTGTCCGTGTGCATGTGTGGCATTTTACTCGAGCACATTTACTCAGGTAAAACACTTACGGGATTTAGGGAATTTTGGCTCAGTTTAAAATGGACAGGTTAGAATGAACAGTATTTTCCCCAAACTTGCTACAAGGCCTGTGAGGGTAGAAGTTTTAAAAAGTTGCGATTATCCCTGTGCCCCAGAGAATTATGTAGTTCTTTGTAATTGACACTTTGTGATCCAGACCAGGGGCACATCAAGGCAGGGCTGCTAGGGTGAAAGTTATCTTTAGGAGTGTGTTTGTGTTCTTAACGCACATAGTGTCAGTTCACGGCAGACACTCAGGTGTAGATGTGACTAGAATCCAGTGTATGGTCGGTCCTAAGCTGGCCAATGAGTAGCATGCCCTAGAAATGCAGACAACTCTGAATGATTATAGGATTGCCCTTCCCCAAGAAAACACACCTGGGTAGCAGTTCCAACAGGAGGACTTGGGAACCCACCTTTGGGAAGACCTGGTTGCAGGTGATAACATCAAGTTCCCAAGGCTGCTTGCCACTTCCCTCTTCGTTGGGTTTTCCCTAGGTTTTTTAAAAATTTTACTTGCAGTGCCAGGGATCGAACTCAGGACCTTGTGCCTGTGCTTGCTAGGCAGGCGCTTTAAGTCACTGAGCTATATCCCTGGTCCTCTTCGTGCCCCCCCCCCCCCCCCCGCAATTTTTAAAAAGATGCTATAAACATGAATTTGGAAATGAGCAGTAGTGTCAACAAAAGCAGCCCTGTGCTGCACACTGCTGTGGACAGAGGACATTTTCGAGGTGTGACAGGCTACAGTTGTCCCCTGAGCAGAATGCTTGTTAAGCTGTGCTGAGGATTCAGGAAAACCCAATGGGACTATTCTGGACTATTCTGGAGTCCTCATTCCCTGGTGATTTGGGTGCAGCAACATCACTGGGACATTTTAAAGATGCAGGCTGGGGTCGGGGCCAGGGTCGGTATTCCTTGTTTCGAGGCTCCACCCTATTTATTTGTGAACCCTTCTTGGGAAAGTGTGACTGTAGGAGAAAGCATACCAGGGGCGGGTATGGTTTGGTCTGCAGCAGCTGCAGGAAAGGGAGCGGTAGGTTTGAGGAGGGTGTGGCAGGACCGCGCTCGCTTGAGGGCTGTGCAGGCCGCTGTCTGGCTCTAGAGCAGAGCTGCAGACACTGCTCTGGGCGCCGTAGGCGAGGCCAGGCCTGGGTGCTGGGTGCTCTGTGGTCAGTCAGAACTGGATCAGTCTGGCTGGCTTGTTCCAGTTGGAAAGTGTGGACCTTGCATTTTGCGTTTTATTTAGTGACTTCTCATCAGAGGTCATGGGGAATCCAAGTAGGATTTTTTCCACTGAGCTGTGGGAAGGCCTTGCCTGGGTGAAGCACTGAAGCCAGGAAGATTAAATTTGAATACACAAAGTACAGGTTCATTGGCTTCTCTTATTTTCTATTTTAATGAATAACCAGTTGAGACACAAATGTCTGCAATGTATCTGAGTTGAGTATCAGAGAATTTGTTTCCATTTCTTATTTCCAAAAGTCAGATTTCTGATTAGTTTTTGACAAAAGATTTTTATTTTACTGGGACATTTTAGATACATTTAGCGATACACGTAGCTTGTTTTCTCCTTCCCCTCCCCTTGATCTCTTCCTTATTTACTAAAGCTTTGTTTCTTTTTTCTCCCCTTCCATTTTCTTCCCCTTTGTGTACAAGCTGCTCTGAGTTTGGTTTTGTTTTTTAAGGACCTAGGTCTGACCTCTTGTTTTCTGAGATTCCACTCTTCATCTCACGTAGGTGGGACAGTAACTTCAAACAGTCTGAAAGCCACTCCACCCCCACATAGAGTAGGATTTATGGAGACAGTACTGGTCGCTGCCGCGGGGGTGTGCTACAGGAGCTCCTTGGAGCTCCTTGGCCAAGGGAACTGTGTTCCAGCGTGGTATCTACTTGGACAGGGAGATTTTCTTTTGGAGAGAGTAATGTGAAGAATTGAGAACAACAAACGCAGGAAGGCCCTGATGGTGAATCTGTTAGGGTCAGTAAGGGCTTCCCATGGCATTTCCTGTTTTGGATAAGGGGATTGCACCATGAAGCAAGCAGAAAAGCCAGCTGTCCTGTGCTGTTGCTCTTCGCGTCTTGTGTACTTTTAAACAACTGGCATAGTTAGGGTACAGCAGTCTGAAAACTTGAGAAGTGTGAGAGGAGGTGTCCATCCTGAGACCAGAAAGTGGAATAGTGTTGGGTATGGCTTGTTGCCGTCCTTGCGGCAGAAGAAAAATGGGATCTTTGAACTTCCTCCACGCAGGCTGTTAGGGGAGGAGGATGCCCTAAGGAAGATGTGTTTTAGGAGTGGCCATGGTCATGCTCTACTTACTGCTGCCACTGAGGTCACCTGAGGTGAGCCCCATCTTAAGAAAAGGCCCCGTGTGAGTGATTGGTGTGCTGCATATGACACATGTGTTCAGACCCATGTAGCCTCATAGGTTTATCAGTAGACTGCCGTTGGGACTGAAGGATCAGTGGGGTGTAGTGATGAATTTTAGGTTTTGGTTCTGTGCTGACAGGTATGTTCCCAGGGGCATGCTGGTGCCTGGAGGTCAGCTGTGGAGTAGAGACTGTTGCTGACCACACACGTGACCTAAAGGGGTCGCATCAGGTGGAGAAGGAGCGCTTGGCCCTCGATCTTTCCAGTTGGAAATGAATCAGGAGTGGAGCACAGATGATTTATTGAACTGGAGAAGGCAGCCAGCAACTGCCTGGGGAAGGGGGAAGGATGTTCCCCCGGAGCATACAGGGCTTCCCCTCCGCTCCAAGCACTTCAGGGTACACTGTCCACTTAACTAGCAGCTGTCTTGGGTCCTTGTCACCCTTTGTTCCCACAGAGGCTTGCATGCAGGGTTCTTCTCTGGTGTTCTTAACCTTGACCTGGTCCAGCAATGGAGATGCTTAATTCTGTGCAGCAGAGGTGACTTTGAATTGACTAGGAGGAGGATGGTGACAGGCAGCACAGTTCTCAGGTGTATATGGGACCCAGAAGCCTCTGCGCACGGGGCTGGGCACAGGAGGTGCAGGGCTCCGTGTGGTGCTATCCCTACTCCCAGTCTAACTTCTTTCCTGTGGCTGCTTCCTACGTGGAGAGGACTGAAGTGGAATCCCTGTCTGTCTAAAAGGAGCTTAGAGATTGGGTAAAAATGCTTAAAATACATTTTGATTGCAAATGTTTGTCAGGGGCCTATTAGGACCAAGGTCTCTCGGGTAAAGAATTAAAAGCACCAAAGTACTGTTGCCATGAACTGCTTACTTAGAATCTTTATTCTCTACATTCTAGGTTCGGAACCTCACTTACATGGTGACCCGCAGGGAAAAGATTAAACGATCTGTGTGCAAAGTCCAGGAACAGATATTCAATCTTTACACTAAGCTCTTGGAGCAAGAAAGAGTTTCAGGTATGGATTAAGCCCTGGTAGGGCAAAATGTAGGGCAGAGGTTTGTAAGCCTTTACACTGCCATTAGGAGAAAATAATGTGTCTTTTTATTTTCTTTCATCTGCCCCATAGAAAAACTTAGGAAGCACAGGCTTTCATACTTAAGGAAAGCCTTCAGGCATTAGAAGAAGCACTATTATACAGGAAAGGGCTATAAATTTGGCTTCATAGTTGAGTCCTATAGTCTCTGTTTCTGCTACACACAAGCAGATCTTCCTTTTCCCTCTGTAAAATGGGGTGACATGTCAAGCTACCCCTTCAAACTGCCATAAGACCCAAATGAAACAGTAACATATGCAGATTTTAAATACCATATACACAATTTATTTACACATACAAGAGCATCAGTTTTTTTTTTTTTTTTTAATGTATTTTGTGGTCCCATGGTTCAAACTTGGGGCCTAGGCGTACGAGGCAAGCACTTTACCACTGAGCTTTGATTCCTAGCTCTAGTTTGTTTTATTTGTTTATTTGGAATTGAACTCAGGACCTTGTGCTTGTCAGGCAGGTGCTGCACCACTGTGCTATCTCAGCTCTACAGCTCTTGGTAAATTTCTCATGGAGATACCTACACACATAGGGTATAAATTTTTTTTTTTTTTTTTTTTTTTGATACTGGGGAATGAACTTAGTACCTTGCGCTTGTCAGGCAGGCGCTTATGTTGTTGAGCTATCTCCCAGGCCCTAAATATTTTGGATCTGTGTAACTACTGAAAATACATCTTAAGATTCACAACATCTGTTCCATTTCCTAGATAATGTTCACAGGGAGTTTTTTCAAGGTAGATGGAATTTCGGCTCTTCTTGACAGAGTACTAGGATTCCTACATTTAGTGCCTTTATTTTATATTGCTCTGAGCTGGCCAAAGTTATAAAAAGGACTAGGATATACTCTTCTGTACTCTGGAGAACACATCAGTTACTTGGAGATCAAACACAAAGTTGGGCAACGTGTTCAACCCCACTGGGATTCCTCTGTTCTGTGAAAGCGTTTGCGTGGAGAATCGACCTCTAATGTGCTTTTTAGCACTAAGACCCAAAATAGCTTCTCTGGATATTTCTAAGAGAGGATCTTGGTGGCATCATGGAATCAGTGTAGGTGGGTCCCAGGCTTGGCTCCGTGGGCTACCTGCGCCAGTCCCCACCTACCCTAGACTGCCTTTAGGGTGGCAGCATGACGCTCCTAGTGCTTGCACTGTACGAGAGTCACAGTTTAGTCACCTTCACTTTTCTGCATTTGTGGCTTTTTGTCCTTAGGATATTAGGGTACACAATAACAGCAAAGAAGCTGTTATAACCTCTTAGTGCTAACATCCAAAGTTCTGTGTTACAGCTATCCAGGTATGTGACTAGAAGTGACTTGGGCAGCTGAGCAAACAGAAAATGGGGACTGAGTTTATAATATTTCTGAAATGTGACACATTTTAGTGACATTAACCAGCTGCTACTGTTTTAGATATTTTATCCCTAAGATTAAATATTTATCAGAAGTGTCAACTATGTGTCATTAGCTGGGGCTTGGAGTTCATTTGTAAAACTTCTAAGATAAGATTTTTCCCATGTAAGGATTCGTAGGTAAGAGCAGTTCAGCTCAGATTCTGCCTCCAGACTGCTGCCCTCTGCTTACGAGCTGAGCTGCCAGTGCGGCTGTGCCACGCAGTGTGGTGCTGTCGGAGGCTTTCTGTGACCACTGTTCTGCCATGAGCAACGGCCTCTGCCCACAAGCTGGGAGGAACCTTTCTGTCCGGCTCGCTCACTCCTTCTGCATGGGTGCTGCAGGCAGCTTTTGTGCTTTGTGGCCAAGGCCTGTACCTGTGTGAGTGAGTGAGATTCCTCAGAAAGTTAAGTATTTTGAGTTACGGAACTGTAATGCAGAACTAAGGGCCAAACTACTGTTCTAGAAAAGGCAAACAAATCCTTCTTTTATGCTGAGAAGAGCCTGTGAGATAGGAGCTGTTGAACATGCTGTTTGCTTCCTGTGGGATGCACAAGCACGTGAAACTCGTTTTCCAGGTAGAATGCTGCTTGTGTTCTTACTCATGGCCAAGGTCGGTCTCCTGGCCGGTGAGAGATGATTGCAAGGGAGCAGAGCAGATGACCAAGCACCACGTGCTGTTCATGTTTCCGACCATGGTGCAGTTCTGAGTGTGGATGGGGGAGCCACAGTGCCCTCAGGAATCTGGACTTAGAGGCTCTTCAGAGACATAGGTTCTGCATCAAGCATGTTAAAAATCAGGCTGGGAAAGCTTGGGCCCACTTCACCTTTCTGTTTTTGATAGTATGTGATTCAGGGATTAAATGTGTGATGGACTGCGAGGAAAGAGACATTTCCAAGCCAGCAGACTGTCCGCAACGCCTTGCCCTGTGGCCACCGTGCTCCCAAGGGCTGCTTGCTCACAGTGTCCACGAAGCTCCTGCTGGGTGTGGAGCCTCAGTCCTCTGCTGGCTGGGTTCTCTCATGAGGCAGAACACGAGCCTTGCTCTTTTGGGTGTTCTTGAGGCTGTTACAGAATATGGTCCTGGTGAGGAGCTCTAGATGTTGTCAGTTCACCTGGTATCTCCAAAGCAGCGATCATGATCCAGAAATGGGAGTGAGGTGGGCTCGGGTCATGACCGGCACCCACAAGTGTGGAAAGTAGGGAATGGCGATGTGCAGACCAGGTGACTGGGCTTAATATACACTGTGTGGACAACAGCATAGATAGTCAATGTTTAATGTTTACAGAAATGATTCAGTAATGTACACAGGGGCACTGAGCCTCCTCAGAATACTGCCCTTGCTTTTTTTTTTTTTTTTTTGCAGAACCGGGGATTGAACTCAGGACCTCACACTTGCCAGGCAGGCACTTGTGCCCCTGAGATATCTCCCCGGCCCCTCCCCTTGCTATAAGCAGGCTTGTTCTTGTCACATTTTGAAGCAGTTCTGAAGTCTTTGGTGAATGTCTGGAGGTCTGATGCAAAACACGGGTTCCTGCTGCCCGGTGCCATCCATGGCAGGACAGGCTCGCAGAGCATTGGCTTGTGCCCTCCCATGTCCCAAAGTCAAAGTGACCGTGAAAGGTAGACATTTCTAAATCCACCCAGGATATCAAGGTGGGCACAGCAGCACAGCTCAAGGTATTCATGAACATCAACTTCCAGAACTGCTTCAGAAAGTGGCAAGAATAAGGGGATAAATGTATTTGAAGAGAGGAGAAATATTTTGAGAGGGATTAATGGCAACGTGTCTTATTGTAATACATATTTAAAAAATTTAAATATTCACTTTTTCAGTCACATCTCTAATGAAGTAAGAGCTTTTACTAGTCATACTGTGGATTTTTTTTTTTTTTTTAGTGTAATTTGCAACAAAAAGATATTTAACCTATCCTTAAATTGGGTGACAGTTCATTTGAATCCAACAAAAGGATTTTTCACATAATGATATTGAATAGGTTTTTGAACACTTCACTGTGTGTCGAGACCCATTTAAAATTTCTTCATTCGTTTTCCATGTTTACATGTGCTTATTCTCAAAACAACTCTGAGGGCTTAGGTACTTTGGAGAAAGACCCACAGCTGTCCCATAGGGGAGCTGTATGCACGTGGTACAGCGGCTGCTCTTGGACCAGGTGGGGAGAGAGGCAAGCTCTCACGGGCTGATGAATTCTGTTTGGACGCATGTCAAATCAGTTATTTTGAAAATCAGATTAGTTGTTGTATCTGAAGGAAAATGTAGCCCTTGACATGGTTTCATGAAAAACTAATGTGAATTTAGCTGTTGTAGGGAAAAAAAAATATCGTTGAGTGAGTATAGATTCTCAGGTAGGGGATATCTTTATTGGGAAAATCAGACTTTGACAAACTGGACGGCTGTATGTTCTGTGGTTGGTGGGAAGTCTGCATAAATTAGGCAGTGCTGAGGGCCTAGAATTTTTTTCCTTTGGGTTTTCTTCTGTAATCTTCACTTGTGCTTTTATCTGCACAGGTGTGCCTTCTTCCTGCTCTTCCCCTCCACTGGAAAACATGCTTTTGTTTAATAGTCCTTCGCTGGGCCCCGACGCTCCCAAGATAGAGGACTTGAAGTGGCATTCTGCATTCTTCAGGAAACAAATGGGTACTTCCTTGGTTCATCCGCTGAAAAAGCCTCATAGGCGAGACCCGCTGCAGGGCAGCTCTGGGAGCGAGGGCAAGGCCCTGCCCAAGCAGCCAGACCCGTGTGGCGGCAGGGAGGGGCTGGTGGTCCCAGAGAGCTTCCTGAGTTTTGAGAAGACTTTTGCAGAAGCGCGTCTCATATCAGCACAACCAAGAAACGGTGTGGTGATGCCAGACCACGGGAAAAGGAGAGACAATCGTTTTCATTGTGATCTCATTAAAGGAGACTTCAAGGATAAACCTTTTAAACAGAGTCACAAGCCTCTCAGGTCCACAGACGTGTCTCAGAGGCATCTGGACAACGCAAGAGCTGCCGCTTCCCCCGGAGCGGGGCAGTCGGCACCTGGTGCCAGGAAGGAGATGGTGCCCAAGTGCAATGGCTCCCTAATCAAAGCGAACTGTAATCAGACTGCAGTCAAAGTGCCTACAACACCTGCCAGCCCGGTGAAAAACTGGGGAGGATTCCGGATTCCAAAGAAGGGGGAGCGGCAGCAGCAGGGAGAGGCCCACGAGGGGGCCTGCCACCAGCACTCAGACTACCCATACTTGGGCTTAGGCCGCGTTCCAGCCAAGGAAAGGGCAAAAAGCAAATTAAAATCAGACAATGAGAATGACGGGTATGTCCCTGATGCAGAAATGAGTGACTCGGAGAGCGAAACATCGGAAAAGAAATGCATCCATGCCAGCAGCACCATCAGCAGGAGGACAGACATCATCAGGAGAAGCATCTTGGCCTCTTGATGACAGAGCGGCGGTGCTGGGAGCACGTGGGCCTTTTGGGTGTGCGGGGGCCGAGCTCTGATACGGGGACAAGCAGAAACATATTATTCTCGAGATACACAAACACATTCACTTGTCACTCAAGTTGAATTTTTTCCAGGGTCATTTATAAGTCATTGTTATGAGAAGTTTGTGTTATTTGCAACTCACTGAGGGAACAGAAGAGTAGATAGAAACTGTAAGACACTAAGATTAGAACCTGAACTAAACACTAAACCAAGAATGAATTACGTTTTGAAGAGGGTGAGACTTAAATAAGCCTCATGAATTTTAATTGCCCTCTGCATTCTTCCCAAAGCACAAACTCTTGGTTACCTGGATATACAGAATGAGATAGAATTCTGTACAATGAATCAATGCCATTTATACCCTCATGTACCATTTATAGCCCATAAAGCTTGTTTGCTAGGACTGTGGTAGACCTTGAAATTGTTTTGGCCCACAAGGCTGTTTTTGTTGCATTAGTAGTATACAGGCAGCAGCTCTGAAGCTTCAGGAACACTAGGGAATTCATGTGTAAATATAGCAGTCAGGGAAGAAAGAATATTTAAAAAGGTCATTACTGGAAGAGCTATAAACGGACAGGGAAGAGCTGCTATAGTGAGGGTGATGGCCCGGCTGGCGGAAGCCGAGTGGGTTGTGGGTGAAGGACCGGGAGTAGTGAAGGTGTTAGGAAGGCTTTCTCTGAGATAGGCAGTTAGGGTCCAATTTTTCCAGTGCCACTGACCTTCTTTCCTAACCACTGGTTCTTGGGCCAGCTTGGGGTTTCCCTAGCCATTGCCAAGACCTGGCCGTCTGGCTTCAGACAACACAATGGCTATTCAAGTTCACGAGACAAACACCAGACTGACGCTTCCCAGAGCAGCCGCCAGTGCATATGTTAGTGAATCTGGGTTTCTATCATAAACAGATTCCTTAAGAAAAAAGAAAAAGAAAAAAAAAAAAGAAAAAAGTGAAATAGGTTATATTTATAACAATAGAGAGGCAATAAGTTGTGATAAGTTCATACATTGACCAATACAGGAAAGACTGACGTGCACCCTTGAATAGGTTTTCTGAAGTCAGAGTTTTAAACTCTTAATTTGTAACTTGGATTTTCTAATCACAAATGGCAATAACTAGTAAGTTATCAGCAATAATAAATTTAGCATTAAATTTGAGTATAATGTTCTGTTTTTGCACTCACTGTAGTGCACATGTATCAAGACAGTGGGTAGTGTTAAGGTCCTGTTAATTTTCTTTGGAATTCAGTGTAGTTGTGAATCAAACTTAAAAAAAGAGAAGGAAAGTTGAAATAGCAATGAGATTTAGAATTACGGGCATTTGGAAGAAGCCCAACTTCCCCTAAAGTTACCCTTTGGTTTGTTAATATCAGTATTCAGATTTCTGATTTATTTGTACATCTATTTCCGTGTGGCAGGGACATTCTAATACATGATGAATACTGCTTTGAGTTCTGTAGTTAACTTTCAAGTCTTCCAGATTGATTGTCAACAAAAGAAAAGGCTTATTGAATTCCATCTTGCTATGCAAGTTTTATCCCATGATCAAGTATTAGATCTGATGCATCCCCCATTGTATGTACGACATTTTCAAACCAAGTCTTAACTTTTCGAGTATATTTAGTAGCTAATTCAGGGGAGGGGAAAGAATGACCCAGGTTTTTAGATTGACTATTTTTGAGCTATGGGGCTCATTTTGAAAGACTTCTGTCCAGATCAGCTTGTTGCTTGGGATTCTAGAAGGTTCTTAGGAATCCAGGTTTGTGTACATTCACTCACAGAACAAGGTAGATGCTTTTGCATATGAGCAAAAACCTTTTGCTGGACACAGGAGAAGGTTGGACTCTACAGTTATCTTCTGATTACGGCAACAGCTCTGGGCAAGAGTAGAATTTATAGAGGGATAATTTGAAAGAAAGCCATAGAAAGAAAATCTAAATTAATCTAGTAAGTATATGACCTCTCACCATTTTAAGAGGTACCCGATTCATTTGCACTATGAGGAATGCTAGTTTTGTGCAAAAATAATGCCTTACCTATTTTTTCCCCACGTTTAGGTTGAAAAGCTTTCAAATGTTCCAAGTTATGCTGAACCAAAAAATAAAACAACACAACAAAAAAATAAAAACAACCCCAAACAAAAAACAAAACACAAAAAAATAAAAGCCCACACTCTTTATTCCTGCTTCAAGATGCAAGTGGTACGGAGCACGGATTCTCTGCCAGAACAATGATAGCTTTGTAAGTTAGGTTCACGTCACACTGGGAGCGCTGCGAGAGGTGGCCGGAGGCGGCACACGGCCCACCCCACACGCTCGCGTTCTATTAGTATGGAAACATTCGCTTTCTTTTCTTGTTCTTTTTTCTTTTAATCTTTCCTTGTGCATCCTGACCAAGAAAATATCTTTGATTATGATCAGTGTATTATGTCAAAATGTAGGCTAGTTAAAACTTTTGTAAAGTTGCCTGGAATGTCATTGTTAGGTTATAAACACAAAATCTAAATGAAGGGTTTTATGTGTTGTGTACAAATCAATTATTTTGAAATGGACAAACCTGTCATTACATTTGTAACCTTGTACAGAGGATTTTCACTATGTGCCTAGCTTGGTGTCCATTCAGCTAAAATTGAAAAAAAAGGTGCATGAAGAGTTAAAAAATCAGAAATTAAACAAAGTATATGTAGAGATGACTATTTTATATTACATGGCCCAATCCTGTATTTATTTCTACCCTCTTTTTGAAAGTATTTATAAAACTAGTTGAGGACAGCTGTATTTTTTTGTTGGAACTATTTAGTAGAATTTGTGCCTTTTTGTCTGTATGTGAATAAATGCTGTACATTTTGCAATACATTTTCAAGTGTCTTGACTTCTGCTTTTGCTAAATGTTTAAAGATAAACATTGGGAATCCCTCTGTCGTACTAAGAATGAGACTGATGAGGATGGGTGGGCCATGGTACGACGCTAAGTCCCAAGATAATGGGTTCAAACTCTTGTGTCTTGCAT
>PVKN010005010.1:0-31951 GCA_004027915.1 Capromys pilorides
ACAAGTCTGATATGTTATGTTTTCATTTTTTTCATTGTACCTTTTCTCTTGAGAACTTTTCTTTGACTCATGGATTATTTAGAAATAGGTTGCTTAGTTTTTACTTGTACAGACTTTCTTGTTATCTTTCTGTTGCTTTCTAGCTTAAATCCACTGTACTCAGAGAATATATATGATTTCCATTCTTTTAAATGTGATGAAGCTTATTTTATGGCTCAAGAAAGGTCCACCTTGGTACTTATTCTGTGGGCACTTGCAAAGGGTATAATAGCCCATGATATTGTTAGCGTTCTCCACAAATACCAGTTAGAGCCTATGGGCTGAAGATATTATAAGAAACTCTATCCTTGGTGATTTTATTTTGTGTTTTAGGGAGGAGTCTACAGGGCATTCAGGGTCTCACTACTAGATTTGATTCACAGTGATCCTCCTGTTTACAGTCTCCTAAGAACTAGGATTACAGGCACGTGCCACCATGCTCAGTCTCACCTTAGTGATTTTCTACTTGCTTTTGCTATCAACTATTGAATGAAGATACTGAAGTATTCATTTATCATTAAAATTGTATTATTTTTTGCTCCATACATTTTTCGGCTCTGATGTAATGCACACACATTTTTGTTTTTAGGTCTGCCATGTCTACTTGATGGCCCAGACTGTGTCATTCTTATGTATGAGCCTCTTTAACTTGGTAATTTCCTTTGCTCTGTAGTCTACTTATCTGGTATTCATATGGCCACTATTGTTTCCTGTGGGTTAATGTGAGTTTTTTGTTTGTTTCTTTGTTTGTTTGTTTTGTCTTTTGGTTTTTGTTTTTATGTATTTGGTACAGGGTCTCACTACACAGCTCAGACTCCTAATAATCCTCCTGTTTTCATCCTTCCCAGCGCTGAGATACAGGCATGCACCACCATGCCAAGTCTTGGTTGCCTGCTCAGGGAACCCAGGGATGGCGCCAGCATAGCATATGATGTAGGGGATGGAACTCTAGTCCTTACACTTGCCTCAGTAGGTGTTTAGTCCACTGAGCTATCTTGCCAACCCTTTGTAGATTGCTGTTTGCATGATATATTTTTTGCTTTTTATTTTCTATCTGCCTATATTATTATATTTGAGGTGAGTTTTTAGACAATATATAAAAGAATTAGAGCATTGTAAAGCACTCCAGTGGATTTTTTTTTATTGGTGCATTCAGACTTCAATGTAACAGATTGGTGGAGGTGGGGGATGGAAGTGGGGGCTTCCTGCATGATCTCCACTGAAGCATCTGGAAGTAGAAGACAATCAGCTAACACCCAACGTAGATAGAAAGCCTCAGGGATCTACTCAGCCTTTGCCTGAGCTTCAGAGGCTCAGGGGGAATTGCATCAGTGTGAAAGTGGAAGTCTGTACTCTCCATGTTTGCTAGTCTTCTTCTTTGGGGTTTGGCTGGAGTAGTGTTGGCTTGTTTTGGGTTTTGGTTTTGGTTTTTAAGGAGTTTCTGTTTGATAGACTGACCCTTTCCTATCCCTTTGGCTAAAAAGAATACTTTGGTTGGGACTTTTAAAAAAAATCTCCGCATCTGTTGGCATTTCTGCATTGCTAGTTAATTTAAAGTCAATTCTGGGATATATGAAATTAAAAACAAACACAAGGAGTTCTCAACCATCTCACTCCTTAGGCACCAAGGTTCCTACCCAGGCTTCCTGATGCCCTCTGTCTCTCAGAGTGCTCTTTTGCTTATGCAGGTATCAGGCAAGATTTTCAGTTCCAAGTAGAGGCAGGAGAAGGAAGAGCATGTCCACTCCATTCCAAGATCAGAAATCATGGATCACCTTTGAAATTCTTGTCTGATAATACTGATCTTTGAATAGGTGTGCCTACATCAGTTATATGCAATATAACTATTGATACTAGATTTAATTGCCATAGTATTTCTCTTACAATTGTTTTGATGTATACCCCATTATTTGTCCTCTCACTTATTTTTAATTATTTAAATAATTTCTAGCATTGAATTTTAATTTATGTATTGTGGTGGTTACCATATCTGTTTGTAAGTTTTTTATTGTTCACTCTAGGA
Source organism: Capromys pilorides (assembly GCA_004027915.1). Taxonomy (NCBI): domain Eukaryota; kingdom Metazoa; phylum Chordata; class Mammalia; order Rodentia; family Capromyidae; genus Capromys; species Capromys pilorides. The sequence goes on from PVKN010005010.1 coordinate 2,063, forward strand.
AGTATACACCTTATTTTTCACATTTAATTAAAATGAGTACTCAATGCTTCAACTGAAATGAAAGCTCGCCCTCAAATAGGCCCCCTTACCCTCCCCTATTTCTGCTGTACTTGTTTTATACAACATATTTATTTACCTTGGAAGCACAAATAATGGTATGATCTTTTATTTCAATCACCAAACTTATTTTAATAACTCAAAAGAAAAGGAACCATGTATTGTGGGAGTCTGCAAACTTTTTCTACAAAGGAAGAGATAATGAACATTTTAAACTGTTTGAGCCACACAACCTCTGCCACAGCTACTCACCCTTGCCTTTATGGACTGAAAACAGCCAAAAGGATACATAAACAAAAGACTTGTAACTGAGTTTCAGAAAAAAATGCTTTTATTAAAAATAGGTGGTGGATCCTCGCCTGAGCTTGGTTGAGTCCTGGTCACCCATCCTCACCGAGAAGACTACCAAGGGCACTTGGTAAGCCCCAAACCCGTCCCCCTATCCAGACATCAGTTCAGACCCAGCCACCCCTCATCATCTTGAAAACTGCTGAGGGGACCTAAAAGCAGGCACCCAAAGACTTCCAGGGGACCTGCAGGTGCCTTGGCAAGCCCTACCCTGCACCAACTCACCACCAAGAGAGCCTTGCAGAACTGCAACCTGCCCTCCTCCTCATCAGATCCTTCTTGGGGTACAGTTTCCCCCCTCACTGAGGTGGAAACCACACAGCAGGAGCTTTGGTAAGCCTACCCTGCCCTCCCACTCTCCTGAGAGCCTTGCTCACCCTTTCCCTGCCCCCCTACCATCATCACTACAGAGCACAGAAAGCAACAGGAGCTTCAAACATGACAAAAAAGAAGGGACAAAAGAGAAACCCCAGACCTTTAGCCCATGGCAAACAAGTCCAGGAGCCAAGGTCATACAAGAACTTGGAAATTACACACCTGACATTTCTGAGATGATAGCAATTGAAAGAAAGAAACAACTCCATCAGGCTATGAAGGAAATCAGATCAGAAATAATCTCAGGTAAAAAAAGGAAATGAGAACAATGATGAAAAATTGCTCAATACATGAAAAGAAGGCATAGAAAAAAAAAGAGAGGAATAGGAAAATGATGGAAACATTGAATGAACAATACAAGAAAGAGCTAGAATTCATGAAACAGATTACAACAGATATCTGGGCCATTAAGAATTCCATTGAAAGCTAGCAAAACTGCTTGAGTGAAAATGAAAATAGAATTTATGACCTTGAAGATACCATTGCACCTGAAAGGAAGTATCTCTTAAACATAACAAGGAACCAAGAAATAACAATAGAGCAGCTGGCAGATGATGCAAAGAAAAATAATATAAGACTAATAAGTATCAACAAAAAGCTGGAGTTAATAAAAATGACATAAAAAGACTGTGTGCAAAGTAGTAGCAGAAAATTGCCCAAGAATGGGGAAAGAATCTGACATACAGATAACTGAGACACAGAGAAAGCCAACTAGCCATAATCAAAATAAATCTTCATCCAGACACATCATAAACAAGATTCCAGACACTGAGTGAAAGAACAGAATATTAAAAGCTGCTAGAGAGAAGAAATAGATCACCTATAAAGGAAAATCCATCAGAACATGTGAGTTCTCAACACAGATGATCAAATCAAGAAGATCTTGGTGTGAGACATTTCAGGTCCTGAAAGAAAACAACATCCAACCAAGATTGATGTACCTTGAGAAATTATCTATCAAATTTAATAGAGAGATGAGATATTTCCATGATGAAGAACAACTGAAGAAATTCATGACAACCAAACCAACACTGCAAAGAATACTGACAGATATTTTAGTAAGATACAAAGATGACCACAATTTCAAGAACAACAACAATAGAAGAGAGCCACCAAGCGAAGCAAGCAATTAAGCAGAGGGAAAAAGTGAGGATCCTATAGTAAGAAAATAAATAACAAAGATAAGAGCCAGGTGTGGTGGTGCATGCCTGTAATCCCAGCACTTGGGAGGCTGAGGCAGAAGGATTGGTGCAAGTTTGAGACCAGCCTGGGCTACAAAAGAGAGCTCAGAGCCAGCCTAAACTGCATAGTGAGGCCTTGTCTCAAAAAGACAAAAAAAATAAAATAAAATAAAAGACAAAGATAAGCCAATACATATCAGTTATACCCATCAATGCAAACAGCCTCAACTTATGAACAAAAGAAGCAGACTAGCAGAGTGGATCAAGAAACAAAATCCAACAATATGCTGCATACAAGAAACACATTTAACTCAAAAGGAAATTAATAGGCTGAACATCAAGGATGGAAGACAACACTCCATGTGACAAGAACCCAGAAAAAAACAGGAGGAGCCATTATGGTTTTTGAAAAGGCCAACTTCAAACTAAGCATGATTAAAAGATATAAAGAAGGTCACTATATACTTGTTAGGGGAAAATTATAAGAGGAAGACATAACAAATATATATTATATTATATATTATGTATATTATATTATATTATATTATATTATATATATGCACCCAATGTAGGAGTACCCAACTATATAAGATAAATTTTAATAGACACGAAAAATCAAATGAACAATAACATAATTGTTCTGGGAGACTTTAACATCCCACTGACACAAAGAGATAGATCAACTATGCAAAAAAAAATCCACAAAGAAATAACAGAATTAAACTAAACTTGTGAAGAAATGGACTTAGTAGACCTTCACAGAGTGCTCCACTCATCAGCATCAGAATACATATTCTTCTCAGCTCCATGCGGGATGTGCTCCAAAATAGATCATATACTAGCACATAGAGCATGCTTAAGTAAGTGCAAAGGAATCAAAATTGTCCCATGCATATTATTTGACCACAGTATGATGAAACTGGAAATTATTCAAAAATGAAAGAACAGAAATTGCATTAACACATGGAAACTAAACAGTACCCTTCATTGAGCATGGTGGCATGCACCTGTAATCTGAGTGCTTGGAAGGCTGGTAAAAGGAGAATCACTATGAGCCAAATCTATGTAGTGAGATCCTGTAGACCCTGTCCTAAATACATAAAAATAAATAGACAAATAAATAAATAAAACCTCCTGAGTAATCTATGGGTCACAGATGAAATTAAAGAAGAAATTAAACAATATTTACAATCAAACAAAAAAGAAGATACAACTTACCAAAACCTGTGGGATGCAATGAAAGCTGTCTCAAGAGGGAAATTTAGAGTTGTAAATCCTTACATCAGGAAAACAGAATGAACCCAAATAAACAATGTTATGCTGCACCACAAGCCCCTAGAAAAGGAAGAGAAAGTCAAGGCCAAGCCCAAAGAAGGCAAGAAATTATAAAGACAAGAGCAAAAATAAATCAATGGAGACAAAGAAAACAATACAAAGAATTACTCAGTCAAAGAGTTGGTTCTTTGGAAGAATAAATAAAATTGATAAACTCTTAGCCAACCTTATCAATAAAAGGAAAGAAAAAAAAAATCAAACTCACGCAATAAGGAATGAAAAGAGGGAAATTACTACAGACCCTATAGGAATTCAGAAGATCTGGAAGCTTTCAGGTTAGCTCAGTGGTTTAAGTGCCTGTGCAGGCAATCCCAATCAGACACAGGGGATAGCAGTTCAATCACCAGACCCACCCGTAAGGCAGCCTGAGACAGCCAAAACAAAAATCCTTGTCAGAAGATCATTAATACCTATTTCCAAAATCTTTACTCTCACAGGATGGAAAATATAAAAGAAATGAACAGATTTCTAGATACACAGGTACTACAAAAATTGAATCAAGAAGATATAAAAATTCTGAAATACTCAATGTAAGTCAATAAAATTGAAAACATAATCAAAAACCTACCAACAAAGAAAACTCCAGGTCCTGATGGATTCACAGCCAAATTCTACACGAAATTTAAGGAAGATTTAATGCCAACTCTTCTCAGACTGTTCAATGAAGTTGACAGGGAAGCAGTTCTCCCAGACTCATTCCTGGAGGCAAGCATTACACTGATACCAAAATCAGAGAAGGACTCAACCAAAAAAGAGAACTACAGGCCAGTTTCCTTAATGAACATACATGCAAAAATCCTCAATAAAATACTAGCAAGCAGAATTCAGCAAATCCTCAAGAAGATTATACATCATCGCCAAGTGGGATTCATCCCAAGAATTCAGGGATGGTTCAATATACACAAATAGGAAGACAAAAATCACATGATCATCTCAATAAATGCACAATGCTACAGGAAATCAGAATAAATGGTCTTTACCTCAACCTGATAAATGCCATCTATGACAACCCAACAACTGGCATCATACTAAATGGACAAAAATTGAAGGCTTTCACCTTAAAATCAAAAATAAGACAAGGGTGCCCACTGTCACCACTCCTGCTCAATATAGTTCTGGAAACATTAGCCAGAGCAATTAGACAAGAGAAAGAAATGAAAGGAATAATGATTGGAAAGGAAGAAGTGAAATTATCATTATTTGCAGATGACATGATTCTGTACATAGAAGACCCCTAAAAACTCCACTGATACTGTCTTTGATCTTCTTTTTCAGAATATTGTAATTTTCAGTGAAGAGCTCTTTTACTTCCTATGTTAGCTTGATTCCAAGGTATTTCTTTTTATTTATTTATTATTTTTTGCTATTATAAAGGATGTGGTTTCCCTAATTTTTTTCTCTTTTACTTTGTAAACAACACTGAGATTCCATCTCACTCCAGAAAGAATGGCTAGCATCAGGAAATCAACCAATAACAAATTCTGGAGGGGCTGTGGGGAAAAAGGAACCCTTCTCCACTGCTGGTGGGAATGCAGACTGGTGCAACCACTGTGGGAATCTGTGAAGATTCCTCACAAAACTAGGACAGAGGTCCCATTTGACTCAGTTCCCTTCTAGGCATCTTCACAGAAGAAATAAAAACATCTTACACAGATCACTGTGTTCCCATGTTTATAGCAGCACAATCTGTAATGGCTAAATTGTGAAAACAACCTAAAAGTCCATCAAACAAGGAATGGATTTTAAAAAAAGAAGTGGTCTTTATATACAATGCAGTACTACTGAGCTTTAAAGAAAGATAAATTTGAGACTTTTACAGGCAAATGGATGCAATTTGAGACCACACTCATAAGTGAAATAAATCAGACTCACATGTGTAAACCCCATGTTGTCTCCTTAGTGTGCAAAACTGAAAAAATAAATAAAGCCCACAACGTACAGTAGATATTGTGAAGTGGGAAGAATTGTTCCTAAGGAACGAACTAGGCTACACTTAAGAGTGTGACACAGTCATTTGGTGACACTCCATGGAAGGATGTGCTCTGTGGCTGCTGCCTTCCTGTAGATCAGGTTAGCTGTGCTTTACCTATGGAGTGGGCCTGTGGGCTCTTCCCACTTTATTCTCTGGCCAGGGCACCTGCCTACCACACTGTACAGTCTGTGTGCCTGATTCACTGAATATGAGAACTACGTCTACATTTTTTTTTATCTAATTGTAAATTCACAACTGGGACATTCAGTTTACTTAGAGGTCAAATTGATCATTAGTTACATGGTGTGGAGGAACAGAAGGAACACAGTGTACTAATTATTATTATTCTATTCCTGTTTTGAAGTACAGTCTTATTTTTTCTCTTTAAAATTAAAAAAAGTCTTTATTCCTCCTTACACTTCTGCTGGATAGACAGCACCAACTTGAGTGTGTCTTTTCATCTCTCTAAACACTCATTAGCCCTACACAGGATGAGGAACCCATAATCATTTCTCTACAAATAATACTTCATTTTTCTCCAGTGACTTCTGCAATTTTCTCTACCTTCTGATTTTAGCACTGAGTCATGATACATTTCAATATGAATTCTCTTTTCCACTTTGGGATTCCCTGAGCTTCCTGAGTCTATAGATTTGTGTCATTTAAAATATAAGAATATTCCATTATTATTTATTCAAATATTGGTTTCTCATTGGAGCATACCTCTTCTCCTTTGAGATAGGTGACAATTCTTAGATTCCAGGGATTCTTCCCACAGTTCCTTGAGGCTCTGACTATTACTTAAAATATTAATTCTCTTTCTCTGTGAGATCAGATAATATCTTCTGATTTATTTCCAAGTTCCCTGATTCTCTTGTCATCTCTCATTTCCTATGTAGCTCAGCCCATGAAATTTGTGTGGTTTCTATTTTTCAGTCCTCAGATTTTCACGTGGTACTTCTTTACATCTTATATTTTATAAGATGTCTATCTTCTCATTTGTTTCAAGACATGTCTTTGTTTCTTGGACACTTCTACAATAATTGCTCTAAATCTTTGTTCAGTAAGTCCAACACCTCTGTTGTGTCAGTGTTCCTGACTATTCTCTTTCCTCACATGAGTTGACATTTTCCTGATGATGCCAAGTGACTATGGGCTGCACCATAGACATTGTGAATATTGTGACCTAAGGTGCTGATGCTTACTTAAATCCTACGTGGAATACTGATGTTTCTGTTTTATTAAACAATCATTTCAATATGAGTTTGGCCCCAAGCTCTTACCAGTCTTTTGCAATTTACAATTTCAATGTAGGTTCTGCTGTCAAGGCTCTGAAGAACTATTTGGATCTTTTCTAGGTTTACTCCACCCAGTTGCAAGATGGGCAGGGGTCAGTGCAATAGTTTAATTCTCCAAGTCTTTGTATTTTGTGCTCAAAATCCATATGCTCAATTCACAGCTAAGTCCAAGAACCAAACTTTCCAGGCTTATTGCCAGGGAACATGTCTCTAGGATCCTTCAAGAACTATCAAAGTCTCTGAAGCTCCCCTTTTTTAGTCCCATGTGTCCAGAATGCTGAATGTACCATAACCAACTCTACTGCACCTTCCCGTGGCTTTATCTATGACCAAGGTCAGCGGTGGCTCAGCACACCCAGAGGCGCGGCTGGTGCGATATGTGGTGCGAGGGACCAAACCCATGTCCCTGAGCTTGCCTAGGCAGACACAATGAGGAAACTGCAGCTGAGGGTTTATTTTATTGACCAGAACACACCCAAACTCTAGCTGTATGCAACTCCAAATCCTGTGCCCTAGGAAACTGCTCAACTCCAACAGGGAGAATTTCCTGATAGGAAGTCATTACTTGTGCTACAATTGGGTCCTGGAAAGGACTGTGCCAGAGGCAGCCTTTGTCCTAACAAGCAGAAAATGATTTTGAAAATCTCTTGAAATCCTAGAACTACACAACTCTAATTGTATATTAGGTCTGTGGTAGGAAACGTTTATGAATACCATTGCCAATCTCTAATTCTGCATTAGTGTTGAAGGGGCATTTTAGAAGAATTTAGTGTCTATTTTCTGGAGGGAAACTTGTAGAATCTGAGGAGTTGTATGTAGTTGGACCAACAATGCCTTATGAGAAACATGGGCATAAGATACAGCATGATCTGATTTATAGTATTTCCCATCTGGTAAGCATAGCAAAGATAGGGCCGAGGATATAGCTCAGTGGCAGTGCCTGGTGCTGGTAAGCACAAGGTCCTGAGTTCAATTCTTGATACAAAAAAAAAAAAAAAAAAAAAAGAAAGAATGCCAAAGATAGCTATATGGGGTGCAACAGAAAATTTCAAGGAAAAACTCAGTCATGAAGTTCCCTGGATTTCTTCAGGCCAACCAGAAAACAGCAAATTATTAAAGAGCAAGAACAACTTCTCTCCAAAAGATCACCCAGATGACTGACACTGACAACAGTTCTACAAAGCACTGTACATGGTTTCAAGGTAAATCCTACGGGGATCTGACTGACCTTGGAAGATACAAAGTTACATGTTTTGTTATACAGGTCTTGCTTTAACTTGCCCTTAACAACCCAGCAGAAAAGTTTAACCATGAGGCATAAAAGGTAAAGCCAGATTAGTATGCTGAGCTTTAAAAGGCTTAAATCAACAGCTTCTGACATTGCCAATTCTGCTAATAACCCACTACTATTATGGAATATTGCTCTATGTATACAACTACTTTCTCTTAGTTCGATGAGAAGAAATACGTGTACCAATAGTGTTAGAAAAATTATCACGTCTGCATCTTGTACTCTGAACAACTACTATGAAGACAATAATATGCATTGTTATCAATTATTGTGGCTGTCCTACTAATGTGTTTTGAAACTGTCTCAATGTTATTTCTTATTAAAAGTAACAAAAAAAGATTTAAAAAGTATAGTTGTGGGGTTATGTCAGAGTGTTTGCAAATAAAAGCACTACTTATCACTACTTTCACTTAAGTTAGCACTTCTGAGTCAAAAGAAAGAAAAGGGCTGGGAGGGGAGGGGTGGGGAGAGAGAGAACGCATGCGTATTGAGGAGATGGTGGAGATGTGTCAGACACTGCCAAGGCGCCTTCCACAGCACAGCTTGGGATATTCATTATAGTCCCCAAAAAGGCATAAAAATTAAAGCAAGCTGTCTCCAAGGAATAATTAGAAGTGAAAATCAATGAGCAGAAAATGGCTCATATTCTCCTCATTGATTTCCTGTGCACAGTGAGTCCAACTTGACCGTGGGCTGGAAGTCAGTTTGGCTACCTCTTATTTCTCTTTCAGCAGTTGGGCTCCCCTGTCAGCCCCTTTCATGGAGTCTTTTCTTGGTTCTAATCACAGCTGTCAGCTACCAAATGAGTTTGGCACCCTGACTCCAGAAACAAGGGAATTCACGCCCCATGCATATGCAGTCGGCTCCTTCATTAATGCTGATTGACATAACAGATATGGTGCACTGCTGCTGATTTTTATACAAAAAAAAAGACCAAATGGCTGTGTTGATTATGTGTACATTCAAGGCGGAATCCCCTGGATCGGAAATACTCAGAGCCCAAGAATCCAGATAATTGGACCAGTATTACTGAAAAGACCTACATTTTTATTACTGCAAAATGACAAACCTTTACACACACACACACACACACACGTGTGTGTGCGCACATGCACGCGGATTCTGATTTCTCCCCTAAGCCCTCAATGACTTTTCCAAATGACCTCAGTGAGCCCCAAGTGCTCAGCGCAACGTTGCGAGGTTAACTTACTTTCTGAGAATTATAAATTCTTCAAGCGGAAGAAAGGGAAATCTCGTGTCCAAACTCACCTCTCTTCCTTCAGCAAAAACTGAAATAGAACTAGAGCTTCTCTGAGTGCTCCTGTATCTAAGTCATTATTATAAAATAACTGAATCCAAGTTGAAATAGAGCTGGTCCCGCACAGCCCAACGTGGAGCTTCCCTAACAACAGCCTTCCTCATTGCTCGCGGAAGCTCTTGGCAACAAGCGCACCTTGCTTAGTGGGAGGCTGCTCTCTGACAATGGAAGCACAAACTGGATCCATATCATAAAGCAGTCGTTCTAGCACGGTTGTGAGGGAGACGCGTTCCCACCGCATAATTACACTTCATCATCAACGTTCGTCCGCTTCAAACCCCAGGAGTTCGTAACCCGACTCCAGCCCCAAAGTTGCCTTGCTTGGCTACCTGCAGCAGTTGGTCCCTTCTTCCCAGCCTACAAGAACAGCATCAACGCCCTTCAAAAGGTCGAATGTCTTCTCCTAAGTGGCCAACTCTTCAGCTGAAGGGAGAGCAATAAAAGATGATACAGACAACTAGGTGGCAGCTGCGAGCCTGAGATGTGTGACTGAGCTTGTCACGCTAGTCCTGGTTTTGGGGGGGGCGGGGGGGAGGGGGAGTTCGCCAGTCGGTGCTGCACTGGGCAGAGCTAAGGCACATGTTACAATGCAACTGAGTCTGTCACCAAGCACCCACGGCAGCCCAGCCCCGGAGTCACATAAACCCGTCCTTGCTTATGTGCCCCAACAGGATTCACCCAGGCACACTACAGCTCCGCCGGCCGCAGGAGATCTGTTTCCCAAGAAGAGTTTGCTTGGAAAGGGGCAGGTGGTCAACAAACAGCTCCTGAGCAACACTTAGCTCCAGTGCATGCTTAAAGGACTTAGACAAGGGACACTTCGGCCGCAGCCAGGCCCACGCCCCTCTGCCTTCCTCAGCCCTATTGCTCTCCCAAGTTCGGAAAGCACCCAGGTGAAAGCCGGCAGCCGCCTTCACGAACCTTCGCCTACGGTGGCCTGGAAGCATCAGGCGCTGTCAGGGCGGAAGAGCCGAGCCCTAGGGCTGCTGCCCAATCCCGATTGCGCAGGCGCGGCCCTGAAGCTTCCGGAGACCACTTCCTCCCTTGTCTCCTAGCAACGGCTGGAAGCGTTGTTGACAGCTGCGGAGGCAGAGGCGCCGGACTGAGCCCCAGAGTCTTGCGGCCACGCGATGGTAAATTGATGGTCTCTGTCACTGCGCCGCTGCCAAGGGCACCGACCTCCGCGGGCCTTTGCTTCTCGGTCCCCTGGCTGCGGCCACGGATAGTGGTGGCTCCAGAGGCTTCTTGGAGGGGCAAGAGGCAGACTCTGTAGAGGGGGATGTGCAGATGGGGGAAAGTTGTCTGGGGGTGGTTCTCGCGGAGGTTGATGTCGGGAAGGGGTGAAAAGGACCTAGAGATGAGAAACCCAGGGAGCCAGGAGTGTGTGTGAAGGGGCAGCAGCGAGACGGAGAAGACGGAAGTCGCGTACTGAGGGAAGGGAGAAATAGAAAAGGGAACGGAGGGGGCACGGAGGAGACACCGAGGGAGAAGAAAATCAAGAGGAAGGAGAAAGAGAGAAGATAGGGGGAAGAGATCTGTCCTTTCCATTCACAAAAAAATTAAGGAGAGCACGACGGGGCCTGGAGCAAGCCGACTGCGGGAGGCTAAAATATTGTAGGAGGAGGACTCGGAAACGCAGAGAACAGAACTCCTGCGGGGAGAGGGAAGCAGGCGAAGAGAAGATAAACAGCACAATGGCTGTAAATGTGGACTTTGTCTTAAAGATTATCAAAACATAGGATAATATATAATATAGGATTGGCTGGGGCTGGGGAGATAGCTCCGTGGTACGAGTGCCTGCCTGGCAAGTGCAAGGTCGTGAGTTCGAACCCTGGTCCTGCAAAATAATAGTAATAATAATAATATAGGATCGATGACCTGTATTTGACTCCAGTGCAGTGGCCCCAAGGGAGATGATAAATATTCATCAAGGCATAAGGTGGCCCCGCTGTGCCAAACGACAGTGAGTCGCGTCGTGAGAAAGTTTTTCCTTGCGTCTCTTTAAGCCTTTAGAGAGGAGAAAGTTCCTGGCACCTTCAGTCCTGTCCTTTGATCATTGCTGTTGGTCACCTGAAGTGAGATGACCCTGGGCTCGGGCTGATGAGACTCCAGCTCAAGGCTCTCCCTGCAGTAGAAATCAAAGCCACGTGCCCTGTCTTCAATTTGTTTTGCTTTCCCAGTTATTTCTGTTTATACCAAATAATACCAGGTTTCCATTTATTTTCCTGCTAAACAGTTTCCTCTTAAAAAATACATTTATTGAAGCTTTTTAGCAACCAGACTAAAGAACATGCTAGGCAAGTAACATGGTTTTAAAATGGCAAAAATTGTGAATCAGTACAAAATGCCTGAAGTGGAGCAAACACCTGCTATAACGCTGGAAAAGAAAAGTGCTCAGATCTACATTAAGTGTAAAAATCTATCTTCTAGCTAAAGTAACATCGTGTTCACCTATGTGATGCAACGGACAGAGTAGACTGTCACAATATCCCATCAGGAGACTGCAGAATACTCTTTAAGGTCAGAATATCCATTGACTGCTCAGACATGAACTATGAGGGTGTGATGGAGTCATACGGTGAATGTTCACATCCCAATTTTTTTTTTTTACAGTAAAAGACACTTTACAATTGATCCCTCTCAGTACACACCGTCTCCCTTCCACACACTGAAAGCCCACTTGCATGAGTGTCTCAGTTACACTGTCAAGACCACCCCAATGTCCTGAATCTATTCAAAATTTTTATTCTTCATCATCATTTTTACTTTGGGGAAGAAGAGAGTCACACAGTGCTATATTGGGGAATCACTGTGGCTTTAGGCGCCTGCTTTTCTCTCGGGTGGCACTGAGCAGCAACAGGGTGGCTTCCAGAACTGCTTGAGAAAAAGACAAAAACTTGCAGATGAGGGCTGGGGAAATAGCTTGGCAGTGTCAGCACCTGCCTGACAAGGGCAAAGTCCTGAGTCTGATCGCCAGTACCACATGCTGATGGCTCCAGAAACAGGCATAGTGGTACATGCCTGTAGTCCCAGAGCTGGGGAGGCTGTGACAGGAGAAGCATTAGGAGCCCAAACTGTGTAGCGAGACCCTGTATCCAATACATACATACATACATACATACATACATTTTGAGATGAGCATATTAAAAGCAAAGGGAAATAATTTGAGGGGAATTAATGGCCATGTGTCTGTTAATATGTAAAATTTTCATTTTACTCTTTTACTTTATATTTGGATCAGCTTTTGCATGTTTCGAAAATATTATTCTTAACTGCAGTATCTCCAGAGAGGAAGAAAACTTGGTCCAATAGAGTTTATGCAGAAAAAAACAGTTTAAAACTCAAGCATGGGTTGCAACGTGATCATTTCTGGTTTACATTCAGCTTACACCAAGACTCAAGCTGTGGGTCTCCAGAGAACCCTGAAATCCAGGAACATGTTACTTTCAACAATACCCTTCTGAAACTTAGTCATCTGAATGAACATCAATTAGGTGACACTAATGAAAATATTTCTGATTTAAAACCACTTCTAGAGGAAGGGAAGACAACAACATACAAAGGGAGGATTGTGAATACAGAAAGCTCAACATTAAAAGTGATCTGGGACAGGTTTTTATACAAGGTGAAGAGAACTGGTCTAGTGAGCGCACTTTCTCCTGAGGCAGTGTGGTCTCTGTCACTAAAAGGAAGGAAACAAGCAAGAGCACTGTCACGGTTGACTGCAGGGGGATCTTATACAGGGCTGTACATAGGACGTGGTGATTTCCAAACTGGCTTTTAAATATCGGGAATTATAATACCCAGTACCTTTAAAAAATCTGGGATCAAAGCATGCAATATCTTTGAAAAATCTCGGGTTAAAACACTCATTACATTAATCTTACATTAAGGAAATGGGACAATGTAGGAATACAAAGATCATTCTCCTTCGGAGTGATATCACTGCAGAGACTCTTCAGATTAATTACCTCTCTGATCTCTTCCAGACAGAGGTGGAGGAAACCCTAAAGAGGATCCAGGGCCATAAAGGAGTTATTGGGATCATGGTGGTAAATGCAGAAGGTAAATGTGCTGTGGGCTGCCTTCTTGACACCCAGGAATCAGCCAGGCATTTGTGTATGGCATCAAGCCCTGAAACAAACATCTTACAGTTTGAGATAATGAGCGTATGTTGTAAATTTCGTGACCACAGTTATACATCAAACATTGTTGAGTATCTGTTATATGTTAAGCACTCTGCTAAAAGCTAGGGCTACTCATACTAGCTAGACATGTCTAAAAATGTGTGTCAGTAAGAAACACTATTTAAAGCTTTAATATTTCCCTTATCTTTTCAGAAGTGCCAATAAACTATCATATGTAAGGTAGGAACATAGACTACTGTTGCTGGCCCTTCGCTTTTGTTCTGTCATTGTAAGAGGTGCAAAGTTTTGGTCTTCAGTTTAAGTGAAAACATTCATATACCCTAACTAGGAAAAAACTCCCTTGGAAGTCATTCTAATGTTATTGTATTTGTGGATATAGCATTCAAGGGCTAATGCGTTTCCAACTACAAAATCTGAAGATGTACTCGACCCCTCCTTGCTCTACACAAGCCTCCAAAGAATCCACATAGCCTGTCAGTCATTTGGTATTTTTCCTAGTCTCTTACTCTCATTTAATGCCATTTTTGTGTTCTTATAAACCAACCATTTACTTGAGAGAGTATAGCAGTAACTAAAATTGCATTAGAAGCAGCACACATCTAAATCCTGAGGGGATTTGACTAACCTTGGGAGATATAAAAGTTCCATGTTTTGTGATACAGATCTTGCTTTAACTTGCCCTTAACCACCCAGGAGACAAGTTTAACCTCGAGGCATAAGACGTAAAGCTAGATTAGTATGCTGAGCTGTAAAAAGGCTTAAATCAACAGCTTCCATCATTGCCAGTTTTGCCAGTAACCCACTGCAATTAAGGAACATCGGATTATGTACACAACTAGTTTCTCTTAGTTCAATGAGAACAAATTTTTTGTACCAATAATGATTAGAAAAACTATCACATCTACACCCTGTGCTCTGTATAACTACTAGGAGGACAACAATATGCATTGTATCAGATATTGGAAATGTACTACTAATGTGTTTTGAAACTGTCACATTGTTATTTCTTATTAAATGCAATAAAAAAAATCCACATAGCACCTCCCCAAGCTCAGCCATGGCAGTGACTTCTTAAAGGTGCCAGCTGGTACTACTGCTAATTAGGCCATCAGTAAAGGCAAAACATACCAGAAATTTCAGACCATGGTTGAAATAATTCACTACTTCAAATAATTCCTGATGCAACTGTAAGCCTGGCATATTACCAGCTCAGGGCCTGGCAAAATTCATCAAATGCATCCTTAAAGTGCAATGAGAAGCTGAAACTCTATTTGTACTGGGAATTTTAATTCCTTACCATGAGTGGAAAAGAACATGTTGTACTTCACCAGTGGTTATGATGATTACGTGAAACAATAATTGCTAAGTGCGTCCCCTAAAATAGCTAACATGACATAGAATTGTAATTAAGTCATTGTGAGGATGTGGACATTTGAACTAATTTTCACACATAAAACATTTGATTTTTTATATAATAACTCAAAACCAAATATGTATAATGAGTATGACTATAATTCACTCAGCTTGACTACTCAGAGGGGAGAGAGGACCCATGCTCATCCTTACAGGTAAGTCAAGAGCTATGCCACACAGCCCCAGGAAGTGGTGCAGCCCCCTTGAGTGCATCTGGTTAAACTGAGTTTTTCCAAGTATTCGCATGCCCTCTGCCCCGTGCCCCCACATAGGCTCTCGGCATGATTCCACAGAGCCGCCTCCCTAGGTCGGCGTGGGCTGTGGTGCTTTGTTTATTCTGACGAAGTCCCCCACACTTGGTGGCTTAAAGCAGAAATTCATTCTGTGGCACACTCGATTCTGAATGGCTTCATGGTAGCTCATGGTGTCTTCAAAGACTCTTTCCAAGCCAGATAACCATGGTTAGGCTGGACTTAAATTTGGGGGACCAAGTAGCACTGCGTTCTCCTGCAGCAGCCAGGCCAGCTCAACTCGAGCACATCCCTGGATGGTGTTTTCCTAGAGCACATAACCCTGGCAGTCCGCTTCAGATGTCTCAAGAGAATCCACACCCTGACTCCGTAAACCTACTCGTAGGAGTTCATACTAAGCAGAAAGGAAGAGAAGATAGAAGTGTACCCACTAAGGCACCATAGGCACTAATAATGCATAATTAGGCAAATAAGGAAATTAATCCATGCCAACAATGGGAGAAGTTTAGAATTCATCATGTCATGATGAGCATAACCCTGTGTAAAATGGTGAAGAATATTTGAAGAATGCTGGGCCAAGACTCACCCCAGCAGGTTCTCACCAGCGCCACAGCCAGCTGCACATGTACGTCTAAGCGGGAGAGAAGTAAGGATGTGTTATAGTGGGGAATCGATCCAGTAGCAGAATTAAAGGTGATTCTTACTCTGTTTTCCTGAGGTTTCTCAAGAACTTCTCTCATCTGAAGGCAACAAAACATTTCCAATGTCTGTTAATTTTAATTAACTTTTCCCAGGATAAGGTTGTATCCAGATTCAGGGCATTTTTCAAGGCTTATGGGTACTCATTTTTTCCTTGAAAGTTAAATTAACCTTTTTCCTAAAAATATAAAAGAAGGATTTGTTTTATGGTTAGATCATTAATAGCAGAGGGTAGGAGAAGGGTGTTTATTAACAGTATGTAGTGTAAGTTATGTGATCAGAATGTGGCATTCTCAATGCTCAATTTCAGCACCCTACTCAATTTTAGATCAAAGTGTCATTCATTATAGTATAGCTCTCTGGCTTTCAAAAAAATCTCATGAAATTTGATACAGAGAATAATTAACTCACATGGTATTTGCATCTTCCTGTTCTCCTAATGATTTGGATCTACTAATTATAGGCAAATGACTTTAATATATCTCAAACTGTATTTGTGGTTAAGGGGGTCTAGTGTGTCGATTCAGCTCGAGCCCTCCACGTGCCATCTTCAGTATTCGGCCTTGGGTCTCACTGTTGTAGAAACACAGATTACCTGCTTATGATAATAAAGTGAACATCAATCTAGCAACGCTGACTGACATAGGTGTTGATTAGCATAGCTTACTTATTAACACTGGCTTCCTACTTGTAAAACCACTCATTGTTTATAATTCTATAACATGATCATTCCGTTATATACTAATGAATGTAAATATCTCCCACATGATCATGTCTGTCGTATATTCCTAATATGTAAGTCAAATTCCTATGGGCTCTTAATTTTAAGTATTCTTGTCACCTCTAACAATCCACCATTTGAATTTCAATAGCTTTTATCAGCCAATTCCTTTTGTTTTGAAATATATTCTAACAACCAAAGTGCACAGGCACAGTTGAAGATGATAAACTGAAGTAATAAGTACCAGCTTACTGGGATCATGTACTTATATTTTAAAATAGTACCATAAATTTGGCAATAGAAAACCTTAAAATGTGTCTATTCGTTGTTCTGGAAGCTCCATTTTAAGAATTATTCTATACCTATTTACAAATGTGACATGCTGTGCCTCGGATCAGGTTATTTAGCCTGGTTTATAAAAGTCAGAGAATAGGAATAACTTAAATGCCTATGGAGAAGACATATTGGCCAGTGCATTACGAAGCAGCCACCCAACAGAAGATTAACAGGAGTGAAAAGCCTACCTCTGCATAAACTGAATCAAGCAATTTCTTGAACCGAAGAAAATAAAAGTACAGAATGATGATACTGCAAGAGCAAACATTATAAACACAAATGCAGACACTCGAATTGACCTGCAATATGCCTGGAGGAATACCAAGGATACTCTGTGCTAAAATTAGTCTTTATTAACTTGTTTTTTTAAAATTATCTCAAGGTTCCCAGCAAAAGCTCACTAAGTAGCTCTTGTTTGCTTCCAAGCACCTGCAGTACATATATGAAAAATGACCACGTGCTTCCATAATGCACCTTACTATTCAGAAAGGCCATTTCATTCATTGAAGTGAATCCTAACTAAATAGCCCTGAACATCTGATTCATAATCTTGTCATCTACACTTGAAACAATTTATTCGCATCGTATTTCTTTTGTTGATGCTGAGCAAGGCAGGCTTCATAGGTTGTCACGATTTAGGATGCAAAATAAAGGTATTCATCAAAAGTGGTCCTCAAAGGTTGAGTGCCAGCCATATGTCTGTTTCATGTTTGTTAAAGATGTGGTCTGTGGCCTTCCATCAGATGTGAAGGACAGCTTGGTCCCTTTCAGGGGAGGCCTGGGCAACAAGTAATGACGTGGAAATTAACCATTGTATGTAATCCCTTATCTACTGACAAGGCTTCCCTGTAAGTACTGTGCTTACATTCTTTAGCAAGACCTATTCTGAGATAGTAATTATCTTAAAAAGAAACTAGTTGTTTTGGAGATAAAAATGGATTCTCTCCAACAGTCTCATGAAATTTTGATAAACCTTTCAGTTCACTGTAGTCCTCTACTCGGGCAAGTGCCCTTCTTGTAATCATTTCTAGAGCTACCCTTTCTGAAGGAAAATAGAGAACAGGTGAGATTCTCTCATAGGTTGGCCTTAATTCAGGTACCTAAGGTAATCCCAATTGCGCTCTGCGTGTCCCTCTCGAGTAAAGGCACTTTTGCAAATAAAACTCCTGGAATTCCTATTCTCAAAACACTATGAACTTGGGCAGGCACAGGGACCAGGGTTTGATCCCTCGCATGCAGTGCTGGCCCCACCCCTGGGACACACTGAGAGGGCAATTGTGACTGCGCATGGTGTAAACCCAGCACTTGGGAGGCTGAAACTAGGAGGATCGCTATGAGTCCTATTTGTGTAGCGAAGCCCTGTAGATCCTGTACTAAATACATTTAAAAAAAAAAAAAAAACCCACTGTGAAGACTGTCCTTGTTTAGGTGTCATAAGCTTTATATAAACTGCCTATCATGACACCTGTTACATAATAGGTGTGAAGCACTGGCTGACCTGAATTAGCTGGATTGAATTGAGCAGAATTGAATTATACTTACATACTTGTCCAGCTAGAATCTTCCAGCTAAATTAATAGATTCTGTTGTTCTACTCTAGAACAATAGAGCAATCAAGTAACCAAGCTTAATAATGTTAAAGATCAAAACAGTGCAAACCAGTGAATTCAGAGTAGAACTACATAATCTTTGTTACCTTGTTTTTTTAACATAAAAGATAAGGCTTGCAAAGTACTGTGCGAGGCATTACGAGAAATCTCTTTTGATGACTACAACGTGGGCAGCAATAGTCCTTTACATTTCAGTTTCCAGAAGGAAGACACCCCATTCCTCACACAAGGCATCACCAAGCAGATCTGCTGTAGATAGAACGCTGGAGGAGGGCACTTTGTATAAGAACATTTCCACTTGGGGCTAAAATAATTGATGAACAGCTTCCAAGTGTTGTATACAGACACCATTGAGCACACTATTACCTATAAAAATGTGAAGACTAATTGTCCAAACACTAAGAGTTTGACTGTATTGTGATTTGCCCACAAAATATACAAGTATGCAAAGATGAAAACTGATGGCTATGACATCAAGAAGAACAGCTGTATGCTCTAACCTAAGTGAAGAAAAAAAGCAGTAGTCAATTTCATAAATAATGCCTACAATATGCATGAAAAATGCCCACATGTTTCCATAATGCAGCTTACTATTCAGAAAGGCTAGTAGATTTATATTTAAAAATCCATATAGAGATGAAAAAGTTGTGAGGCTATAAACTAAAATTGCTACCAGTAACATCTGTTTATACTTTTTTGTCTTCTTTGCAGTTAGCAGTGTTTTGTGGTGACTTTATAACGCTCAGCCTATTTTTATAATCAGAAAAAAATGTTAACACCAGATCAAATTTCCTAACAGGCATCCCTATCCGAACCACTCTGGACAACTCGACCACGGTTCAGTATGCAGGCCTCCTTCACCAGCTCACGACGAAGGCCAAGAGCACGATCCGTGATATTGATCCTCAGAACGACTTAACTTTCCTTAGGATCAGGTCAAAGAAACACGAAATCATGGTGGCTCCAGGTAACCTGGCATGTCAGTTTATATGAAAGCATCTTTCCACTTTACTGGTTAAAATCAGGGAGTATGGATTTTTACTGTACTATATAAAGCATACTTTTCTTGGTTTATAAGATGCAGCTGTTTGGGGCCCGGCGAGATAGCTCAGTGGGCTAAGCATCTGCTCAGGCAAGTGCAGGGACCTGGGTTCGATCCCCAGCAGGCATGCTGAGTCAGCCACCAACAATGAGCATGGTGGTGCACACCTGTAATCCTAGTGCTGGGGAGGCTGAAAATAGGAGGATCACTGCCAAGCCCAGCTGCATAGTGAGACCTTGTACCAAATACATAAAAAAAAAAGATGATGCAGATACTTGAATCTGAGGATCCCAACTTGAAAATTTTATGAAATTAATGATCAGTTTGACTTTTGACTAAATGGAATTTGTCCATTGTGCATTTACTGTTAACAGAAATATAGAGTAGTTCTCATTTTCAGTGAATCAGGTGCACAGATTGTAGGGTGTGACCAACACATGCCTTGTCCAGAGAATAAAGTGGGGAGGCCACAGGCCCCTTCTGTGGGTAAAGCACAGCCAGCCTGGCTGACAAGAAGGCAGCAGCCACAGAGCACTTCCTTCCATGACGTGTCGCTAAATGACCGTGTCATGCTCCTAACTCTGGCCTAAAACTTCTCTGTAACACCTCTATCCCATGAGGATTGCCACTCTGTGGGTGATCATTTCACTCTGTTGGTGATTTCTTTTGACATGCAAATACATTTTAATAAATGAGATGCCTGTTGTTGATTCTTTGTAGTATTTTCTGTGCCATCTGGGTTTCATTCAGGAATTTTCTGCCTTCACCTATGTCTTTAAGATTTCTACCTATTTTCCCTTCTAATGGATTTAATGTGTCTGTTTTAATATTTAGAACTTTGCTGTGTCTTGATTTTAGTTGGGTGGACAGTGATAGATATGAGTCTAATTTTAGTGCTTAGCATATGGAAATCCCGTTCTACTGGCAATACTTATTAAAGAGATTGTCTTTTTCTCAGTGGTCCCTTTGTCGAAGATAAAGTGGCTGAGTGTGTCTGGAGTTGCTTCTGCATTTTCTATGCTATTCCCTGGTCCTCAGGTCTATTTCTTTTGCCAGTACCATGCTGTTTTATCATAGTAGCTCTGTAATATAACTGCAGGTCAGGGATTGCAATGCCCCTTGACTGGCCTTTGTTGCCTAGAATTGCTTTTGCTATTCTAGGTCTCTTCCGGTTCTAAATGAATTTTAGGAATATTTCTCTAGTTCTATGAGGTATGAAATCTGTATAACAGTTTTAGAATATGGCCATAGGGATATCTTTCCATTTTCAGATATCCTCTTTGGTCTAGTTTTTCAGAGTGCCATCGTTTTCTATGTGTAGCTCTTTTACTTCCTTTGTTAGAGTGACTCCTAAGTATGTCATTTCTTGTGTGCTGCTGTCGTGAAGAATGTGGTTTCCCTAATTTCTCTCTCGGTGAGTTCATTGCTTGTGTATAGGAATGCTGTTGGTTTTTGAGTGTTAACTTGCATCCAGCTACACTACTGAATTTAGTTACTAAATCTACAGGTTTTTGGGGGGAGTTTTTGAAGTCTTATCATGTCATCAGCAAGTAATAATTTGACTTTTTCCTCTCCTACTCTTAACGCTTTTATTTTTTTTCTCTTGTCTAATTGTTCCGGCTATTGTTTCCAGGACTGTATTAAAAAGCAAAGGTGATAGTGGACATCCTTGCCTTATTCCTGATTTTAAGAGTTAAAATATTCAGTTTTTGACCAGTTAGCATGATGTTGGTTGTTGGTTTGTCATAGACAGCTTTTATCAGATTGAAATGAAGACCATCCAGGCCAAACTTCTATAGGTTTTTTTTTTTTTTTTTAACTCATGAATGAGTGTTGGACTTTGTCAAATGCTTTTTCTGCATCTATTGAGATGATGATGTGATTTTTTTCCCTGCGGTTCTGTTAATATATTATTACATTTATTGATTTGTGTATGTTGAATCATCCCTGCATCCCTGGGAGGAAGAAATTTTAACCAGTTGTCCCTCACACAAAGACATATATAGAACATATAAAGAATAAAAAAGAGTCAGACCCCCCCCCCAAATTCAAAGACATAATCAAAAATGGGCATCTGAGATAAATATATACTTCCCAGATGAAGAAATACAAATGGACGATAAATATATTTTTACAATGCTGAGATCATTGGTCATTCAAGAGACACAAATTAAAACAATGCTGAGATGCCATCTCACCCCAGAATCACTATAATCAAAAAATCAAGCAATAACAAATGTTGGAGAGGCTATGGGAGAAAAGGAACCCTTCTCCACTGTTGGTGGAAGTGAGGACTGGTACAACCACTGTGGGAATCAGTGTGGAGACTCCTCAAAAAACTAGGATTAGAGGTCCCATTTGACCCAGTTATTTCCCTTCTGATATCTTCTCAGAAGAATTAAAAGCATCATACACGTATCACTGTGTTCCCATGATTATAGCAGCACAATCTGTAACAGCTAAATCTTGGAAACAATTCAAGTGCCTATCAAATGTGGTCTTTTCATACAATGGAGTATTATTTAATTATAGAACAAGATAAACCTGAGACTTTTATAGGTAAGTGGATGCAATTTGAGACCACACTCATAAGTGAAATAAATCAGACTCATATGAGTAAATATGATATTATCTCTGATGTGAGAAACTGAAAGAATAAGTAAGGCCCACAATGTACAGTAGATATTGTGAAGTGGGAAGAAATTGTTCCTAAGGAAAGGACTAAGCTAGATTTAGGAGTGTGACACAGTCATTTGGTGACACTTCATGGAAGGATGTGCTCTGTGGCTGCTGCCTTCCTGTAGGCCAGGCTGGCTGTGCTTTACCCATAGAGGGGACCTGTGGGCTCTCCCCACTTTATTCTCTTGCAGGGCATGTGCCTGCCACACTGTAGAGTCTGTGTGCCTGATTCACTGAAAATGAGGGCTCCTACTCAGCCATAGAGAAGAGTAAACGAGACTTTTATAGCCAAATGGCTGCACCTTGAGACCATACTCCTAAGTGAACTAAATCAGACTCTAATGTGGAAACATCGTATTGTCCCCTAGGGTGAAAAACTGAAAAAGTAAGGCCCCAAATGTACAGTAGGTATTGTGAAATGGGAAGAAATTATACAAAAGGAAAGAGGAACTAGAACAGGGAAAAGGAAGGAAAGGAAAAGAAAAAATAGTTATACTGCTAGTTTCTCTTAATTCATTGAAAAGTTTGTGCCAATATTGTTTGGAGAGTTTTTGTGTCTTGTAATTTGAGTAACTACTTTGAATATAACAATGCGCAATATAGTAACGGTTGTTATTCTCCTACTTTTTAAATAAATTTTTAATAAAATGATCCATGCCTGGGCTACCATCTCCAGACCACTAGTGAAATCAGAATCTCAGAGCTCAAGCTGGGAAGGGTAGTTTTTGAATACCCAGGTGATTCTGATGAGCAGCCATCTACCTCAAGGACCATCTGATACTTGAAATGGAAAAGTAGATCAGCAGCTGTAGTCAACTGCTAAATGGAATTTCTTTTGTTTGTTTGTTTGGTATCTGATCTCACTATGCAGCTTAGACTGGTAATGATGCTCCTGTCTCAGCCTCCCCAGCACTGGGATTATAGGTGTGCACCATCATGCCCAGTTGAGGAGCAGCATGGTGCTCCTGGGTTTCAGGGCCTGTCTGGCATGTGGTGCTAGGGATCGAACTTGGATCCTGACAGGTAGTTAGACTGCTGAGCTATTTCCCCAGCCCAGTCAATAGAATTTCTAGGGTGAATTAATTTTGTCTGCATCTCTCCATAGATAAGGAATACCTTCTGATTGTCATTCAGAATCCGTGTGAGTAGACCTGCTGTAGCCACCTCTGCCCTCAAGACGCTGAACCAGGAACGCTGTACTCCTCAGTGACCCCTAGCGTGATATCCCAATCTGGCTGAGTCTTGCACATCCTTTTCTGTTTTTGCACCTAGACTTCTATGTCTCTTGTAGTCCTTTTTGATTACCCTGTGAACCTGTTCTTTTTGCTAAACAATAAACAAATTTTGGTATGTATATTTCTTTTTGGGAGCTTAAAGATTCTAGAAACTGAAGGACTCTAGCCCTCCTTAGGATGATTCTTTTAGTATGGGAGTAGCTGTCACTGAAGTTACAAGTGTCACTTTGCCCACTTCCATCACAGTGACAAAGTAGAGCATGGTGTGTGGTTGAGCTCAGCACCGGTACTCAGGACCTTTTCCAACCCAGGCCAAGAGGCTGTTACCACTGCTTCTGTCCCACCAGCCCTAGGGGACCAGGTACAGATCCTGGGGCATGCTGCACACATGCAAGATATTGTCGATGGGTTTTATTTTTACTAGACATTTCACACATTCAGAAAACAATGTAGCAAATACAACAGATTTCCACATACACCAAGCCATTTAGATGGCAACAGTTTTCCATATTTGCTCCTATCTTCCTTTTTAAAATCAAATATTGTATTTTTATTTTATTTTTGTGGTGTTGGTTGTCAGTTTATGTATTTTTAAATAACTGGAGATATGTGTGATATGTGAAGTGAAAAGAAACTGTTCAAAAGGAAAGAAGAAGTAGGGTGGAGAAAGGAGGAAGGAAGGAAGGGAAATGGAAAGAAAGATTTAAAAAAAGGATACAGTGAATTTGGGGGACCTGATTTTTTCAGTTCTTTGGCATCTGTGATGAATACAACTTCTCAGAAGAAATACAAATGGAAAATAAATATATTTAAAAATATTCAACAGTACTGATCATTTGAGAATTACAAATTAAAAACAATCCTGAGATTCTGTCTCACCCCAGAAAGAATGGCTGTCATCAAGAAGTCAACCAATAACAAATGCTGGAGGGGCTGTGGGGAAATGAACCCTTCTCCACTGTTGGTGGGAGTGCAGACAGCTTCAATCTCTTATGAAAATCAGTGTGGAGACTCCTCAAAAAACTAAGAGTGGAGGTCCCATTCAACCCTATTCCCATTCTGGGTATTTCTCCAGAACTGAAAACATCATACCATAGTGACACCTGTGCACTCATGTTTATAACAGCGCAATTTATCATAGCTGAATCTTGGAAACAAGCCAAATGCCCATCAAGTGAGGAATGGATAAAAAAAGATGTGTCTTTCTGTAATAGAGTATTACTCAACTATGACGATAAACTTGAGGCTTTTATAGGTAAATGGATGCAACTAGAGGCTATACTCATAAGTGAAGTAAGTCAGACTCACATGGGTAAACATCATATTGTCTCCCTAATGTAAGAACCTAAAAGACTAAATAAAATCTGAAAGGTAAAATAGGCATAGTAAAGTGAAAAGAAGGTAAGCATAAGGAATAAGCAATTGAGATAAGGGAAAGGAGGAAAGCTAGGGAAAAAGGAAGGGGAAAGATCATGTAAGTGTATACACAGGATAGCCAAGATAATTTACTATCAACTTTTATCAGTTTTTTGAAGGTAGCAGCTAATGCTTACAATTTTTACTTTGACCAATTTTATATGCTTCTATCTGTAATGTGAGCAATTACGTTGTAGACAACAGTGTGCAGTGTAGCTACCACTGTTGAATTACAAAAAGGATAAAATGGAAACAAAGCTTTGCAGATAGGGAGGGGAAGATAGGTTGAAGGGAGGAGAGGAGACTAGAAAGCTAGAGAAATCAAAATCTATCATGCAAAATAGATCACGTATGGGTGCAAATTCCCCATGATAAATATCATCATTATGTGTATCTAAAATGTACCAATAAATTTAGTTATAGAAAAATACATAAATAGATAGGTGTGGTAGTGCATGCTTATGATACCAGCACTTGGGAGGCTGAAGCAGGAGGATCAGTGTGAATTTGAGACCAGCTTGGGCTACAAAAGTGAGCTCCAGGCCAGCCTGAACTGCATAGCAAGACCCTGTCTCAAAAAGACAAAAACATACATACATACATACATACATACATACATACATACATAGCAGAGATCCTGCATGTCCTTTATCCATTTCCCCCATGGTGACATCTTCTAACTCTAATTCAGTGTCACAACCAGGACACTGGTCCAGTCAACATAAAAACCATTTCCATCCCCATCAGGATTTCTCAGTACCCTTGCGTAGCACCCCACTCCCACCCATGGCCCTCAACAATCTCTCCTCTATCTTCCATGTGCATAATTTTGTCACATCCAGACCGTGGTTATCTAAATGAAATAATACAATATGCTAAGCAATCATCTGAGGTTGAGCTTTTTTTCACTCAATCTCATTCTTCTGAGATTTATTCAAGAGGCAAGAAGGGAAGCGTTGCAGACAGGGCTGCAGGCTGCTGCTCCTCCTTGGGCTCTGTCCTTCTTCCCTTTGTCTGGCTTCCAGCTCACTCCACGCTGGGGCCCCTGGGCATCTTCACCTGTGTTCCTGCTGCTGCTGCTGCTGCTGCTGCTGCTGCTGCTGCTGCTGCTGCTGCTGCTGGTGCTGTACAGCAAGCCAAGGTGCAGAATGGTGTCCGCACATGTCTGGATGCCTCCTGGACACCACATTACATCCCTTGAGGCTGTCATGGCCAACCTAAATAGAGGAAGGCCAGTGTAAACAAAAGGAAGACCGGAAGCAGGTCCCTAAGGCTTGAGTGATGACAAGTAATGACTCATATGACTTCTAGGGACAGCCCTGGGTTGGGTCTCTAGTTAGCCAGGTCAGTGTGATCACAAGCAGGATCCTGACCCTGCCTCAGAGAGAAGAGAACAAGGAAATGAGCCTTAGCTGTAACAAGAGCGAACCCTTCAGCAAAGCCAAGGGGTGAACCGCAAAGAAGAGATTTCCAGACAGAGAACTGCACTGCAGAGTATGTCCAACCTTTGAGACAGGCCCCCACACTTTCTATTTTAAAAGACTGCAAACTTACAGCAGCTCTGAGGGCACAGCACAATGAACACTCCTGTGAGCTTCACACACATCCACCAGCTGTTAATGTTTTATGACATTTGCCTCATCTCTCTGTGCATGCATATTTCATATATGTAAATATATTTTTTACATACAGATCCTATATAGAAGCTGTGGATGCCATAATACTTTAGACACTTTAAGAGGTGTTTCTCCAAAATAAGGATATCCTCTTACATAACCACACGTCAATTTCATACATACAAAATTTAATTCAACATATAACATCATCTAATATATAACCATATTCAAATTTCCAGAGGGGTCCAATTAATACTCTAATGACTGCTTTTTAAAACACCGGCTCTCAACTAGGACTGTATTTTGTGATTGGTTCGTCATACATCTTTTTTCAAAGCTGTGTTTAGAAACCCTCACCCTCCACTTCTTTACCTTTAAACACTGTTTACTTTCTGTTTGTGCTCCTTAGAGTCTCCAGTGCCACAGGCCCCGGTTTTCTTTCGACCCTGGTGGTCGAACCCAAACACAACCTGTAACTACAAATAATGCACTGGAAAAGCAGGTCTTCACCCGAGATGAGGGCTTCCCCATCACTGCACCTCTTCCTTCAGCCAAGCGAAGTCTGGGTACCATAATAGAGGACTCATCCATCCTAGTATCTGTATCTGCTCAGAATTCCAACAGAAACTAGATCTTGCTAGAATCCAAAAGGCAAGGAAATGCACTCGTGCAGGGAAGTTCCTTCTGTTTTGACATTATAAATTTCAAAGCGGAAGAAAACCAAAGAGATCATCTACCTGACCTCTTGGTTTTGCAGATGAGGATTTCACCTGAGCCTCAGGTCAGGCATCTGCAAAAGCATCAGGTATGTGACCTTGTTTTGGTCTCATTATGCTGGTAGCACTGGTACTTATAACTGAATAGAATCTCTAGTGAAATCCCTCCATGCCCCCACCACAATTTGTTTATAGATAAAGTACAGAATCAATTATTGTTTTCAAGTATCCCTGAGACGATATTTGATTCCAACACCTGCATCTGGCACCCTTCCCCCTCCTTGCACAAGCCACCCAGAGCTCATCAGCAGATGTGTGGCTGATCCCCGAAGCCACTTCCTTCCTCTTGGCCTGGCCAGAAATTTCAAGCCCCATTTGAGATGCAACAGTGTGAAATCCTTGGCAGGTGCAGATGGCATAGCCACAAATACCAGAGCTCCATGTGGCTTCTTCTGGGAAGAAGGCCTTTCATTCCCACCAGGCAGAGAGCTTGAAGCACTCTTGCCAGCACCTTTGCATCCAGAGGAAACTGCCGGCCTTCGTCAGAGCAGAGCCTGGCAACAGAATGTAGAAGTTTCCTGAGCCAATTACAACCCAAGGAGGATGTGGAGTCAGGGAATGTGCACCACCCCTCTCCACCTTCTAGCACACAGACCTTCACTCTCCCTCTTGGACTCATAACAGCACAGTTAATCCATTTATTTAAAAGATGCCTGAGCCTATAGACTGAAGGTCTACAGTCACTCACTCAAAGCCATTGGTAGAGCTTTCACTTCCTATGAGAAAAGAAAGCCCGGGTTCATGTAGTGCCACTTGGTCAGCTAGCTATCAATTTTACCTGAACAATAGGAGAGCTATTGGCAGAGTCTCTGGAGCGACATATCCCAACCATAAATAGTAGTGATAATGAACTTGGAAATGCCAGCTTAATAAAATAGCTGAAGATGCATTTATGCATCATTAGCATTATGAGCTCCCCAGTCTTCTTCTGTGGACGATAGAACCCTCCCAGCAGAGGCCAGGGAAACCCACCCAGAGCATTAGAACAAGATCACATATCCTCTTCCAAAACCCAAGTACTAGAGACCGATGCTTGGAGGGTTTTTTCCTCTCTTGATTTTGAAAAATTACAGTTATCTTCAGTAATGTGTTTGACACAGAGCAAAATAACCTCACTGTTGTAACATTAAAAAATTACATCATGTCCCTAAAGTGAAAATTACAGCATAGGTAGGTGAACAGGCCCTGTCCATTCAACAAATATTTGCTCTTATATATTTTAGAAAAAAAGTGGGTCATGCATGGGAACCATAACAGAGCTTTTAGGGTATCCAGCCAAGGTCTTCACAAAAGATAAATGCATCTCTCAAATCTGGAGGATGATGAGGCTCCACACAGCTTTAATGCAGTCATCTCTACTAATGGAAACTCAAGCTCCCCGGGAAAGCTGGAAATATTTAAGGTTAGTGACACCTTGCTGTTCTAGCTCCTATACTAGACTGGACACAGAGGGTGGCTCTGTCCCTGAGAGAAAAAAGACTAAAACTTCTTATTCTTCCCCCCCAAAAAACTATCCCTTTCTTATGTCCTTTCACCACATATAACTTCAGGACTCCCTGGCTGCACACAGAAAAGATTGTTTCTTCTTCAACTTTACAGCACAAGACACGAGACAGTGCAACTGGAAAAGCATAAAGTCTGCAGCAGGACTCAATTTGTCGGCAATATTCTCTGAACCTTAGTTTTCTTGCCTACAAATGTGAAGAATGTTCACCCACAATGAGCTCACATCCAGAACCATACACCACAGAATAAATGACAATTACTAGTACCCATGAGTAGCAAAATCAGCAAAATAAACCAAGTTTGCCATAATGCAATCCATTTATTACATCTCCCTGTGGCCTCTTCAACCACAGGCATAAGTACAGTTATGCACATTAGATACACATTGGATCTGCACTGGAGGCAGGATGTAATACTCAGGGTAAGTACCAGAACTTCCCACAAAAGTACCACAGCAGGGCCAGCGAGATAGCTCAGCAGACTAAGTGCCTACTTAGGCAAAAATAGGGACCAGGGTTCGATCCCAGGTTCAGCATGCCACACCAGCCCTGCTCCCGGGGCCCCGCTGAGCCAACCACCAAGACTAGGCATTGTGGCACATCCCTGTAATCCCAGCACTGAAGAGGTTGGAAACAGGAGAATCACTAGGAGTCTGAGCTATGTAGTGAGACCCTGTACCACATACATAAAGAAAAAAAGTACCGCAGTCATCCTCAGCAATAGTGAGGTTCTGAGTTTCTCCAATGATAGGAACAGCCAAGTTCATGTCAGAAAAGCCAACACAGCGAGCTTCCCCAGGAGAACCACCAGCCTCTCTTCTTCCTCTCTAGTGCTTCCTTTTTATGTTGTTGGTAATAATCCCCAACACTACACTGATTCAGTTCAGCTGGGTATTACAAGCTAACCACCAGTTGTCGGCCCACTACAGCCTCACTGAAGTGAGATCCTCACCTCTCCTTCCCATTCAGATATTAAGAAAAATTGATAGAAATTCTAGGTAGAAATGTCAAAATGCTTTCATCATCATCATCATCACTATCATCATCATCACCACCATCATCATTATCATCATCATCACCATCATCACCATCATCATCATCACCATCATCACCATCATCATCATCATCATCATCACCACCACCACCATCATCATCATCACCATCATCATCACCATCATCATCATCACCATCATCATCACCATCATCACCATCATCACCATCATCATCATCACCATCATCACCATCATCACCATCATCATCATCACCA
>PVKN010005011.1:0-31950 GCA_004027915.1 Capromys pilorides
GGGGGAGAAGGGAGGGAAGGGGGGAGGAAGGGAGGGAAGAAGCTAGCAGACTGAGCCCTCTTTCCAAAAAGGAAACTTGGTAGAGTACCCAGTACCAGCCCCTCCAAGCCACCTGCAGTAAGATGGGTCCCTGGCTGAAGGAACAGAGAGTGGGTGCCCCTCCTTGTTAATGCTAAGCAGCCTGAGAGAATCACAGTCTTGTCTTCCTCTGAAAATAATGGGGTCACACTGGCCAAACCAATTTGAAATTCTAGAGAAAGGCTTTGGAGAGGTTAGACTGTCACCCTGGGCATGCTGGGGACACATCTGTGGGCTATAAGGAAGGCAGCTACTGCTAGTTGACGTGGATGGAAGCTAGCTGTAACACATGTCTTAGAGATGCTAACCCTAACCTATGTCTCCTCGTGTAAATTTTATTCCTGTTTTACATTTTGTCACCAGGTGACCGAGGCCTTGGAATTTCCATGTCCACCCTCTGAGGGCAGGAGTGGCTGATCTGACGCCACTCTCTCACGCTGCCAACCCCTCCCCGCTCCTCCAGGACAGTGTGGCAGTCACTTCCAAGTTACAGCGCCCACCCTGTGCAGACCCAGACAAAAGCCCTCTCCTATGGGCCTGCTCTGCAGAGCAAGTGCTGGGCGGAAGCCCAGGGTGAGCACCATGTAAATCCGAGAGACAGCCTGCACAAAGCCACTTCGCAAGGTCACAAAGCCACAGCTGTCCAGCCACCAAAGGAGCTGTGGCCACTGAGCTCATAGAACACTCGAATGAGAGTGTATGATGCCTGAGATTTGCCCTAAATAATCCCAGGTGGGCAGAGGGCAGAAGCTGGTGCTGGTGGAGGCCGGGGTAACAGAAACATCTGCTCTACCTTTGTGAGTATCTGGAAATCTCATGATATAAAGTTTAAAGATTATGACAGACCTAGGTGATATACTACAGTCGCTAAAATTTTAGAACTCTAACATGAAAAGTCCTTAAAATATTATGTACAGTGAAAAAAGGCAGGATACAAAACTGTATGTACAATGTGATGCTTCAGTTATAGGATTGGGAGTCATTTCTTTTATTCTTTGTCATTTTTGCCTACATTTCAAAACCTGGAAGACACTGAAGACTTTGGATGGAGAATCAGACGCACGCACCTGAAAGAATTGGAGCTGCTTTTCCACACTCCAGAAGAAGGGGTGCATGAGCACGTGCTTTGCTGAGGGCCGCTGCTGGGGGTCCATTGCGATCATGTTCTCTATCAGCTCACGGGCAATGACGTCTTCTATTAGGGAGAAAAAGAAACAGGCACCTCAATATGCTGTAACTCAAAGCCACAAGAACTCCTAAACACTTCAGAAATCTTTCCACCCTTTGATGCAGGATTTCATTTACAGTGACTTCAGGGAAGTCACTGAGAACGCGGGGCACACTTCCCTAGTGAGGATCCGCACACGGCACTGTGTGCGCTGTGGAAGGGCTGATCAGAAATACCCAACAGCAGGGGCTGGGAGGCCCCGTGCTGCGCCTCCAGGCACTGAGCTGAGTCACCGAAAGGACTCTGCAGTTACACACAGACAGGCATCCAAGAAGCTAAAAATGCACCCACTGTAAGGTAGTATGTGTGGCTTTCCCTCATTTTTGTGCAAGTACAAATGTCTAGGTCAATGATCACAATAGCATACACCAAGCATTAATGACGGTCATCCTGTGTAATGGAATTAACAGCCTTTACACTCCTCTGCTTTTTTATAGTGAATAATAGAAATTAACCCATAAGTGAAACAATAATTTAGCTTTAATTTTTCAAAAGACAGCACAGGAATATTATGGGACAATTATCACCCAACAATTCCTAAATTCAAGAAGACTTTTTTTTTCTACCTGAGCCAGCACAGCGTGGGCAGAGCCCAGCAGCAACTGTGTCTGCTGACCACGGCCCCTCCCAGAGCACAGTTTATGAAGCACAGCTGTCCACCCCGACGCCAGTGCACAAACAGCCTCGGGTTATTCACCCCTCATAGGGCAAGTTGGAAAAGAGGGGCCTTACCCAGGTCACGTGGGAGCGGGACCTCTGAGGGTCACCCTGGCCAGCCTTCCCCAAGCCTTCCCAAGAGCTGGCCTTCCTCGAGGCTGGGATACAGCCGGGTGGCAGAGAGGCCACGAGCTCAGAAGCCACCCCAACCCAGGGCTCAGCTACTCACCGTGCTTCTCAGCGTGGAAGCAGTCGAGACTGTAGGCACCCAGGAGGATGTTGGCCTGCCGCTGCAGTGACTTGCCGAAAGGGTGGCTGCCCTCGGAGATGACATAGTAAAAGACACAGCCGGCGGAGAAGATGTCCACCGTGTAGGTCTGAAAAGAAACACAGGGCATGAAGGGCCTTAGGCAGAGTCCTCACCTCCCTGCAGCTAGGGAGGAACAAAACACTGTGGCTGCATCAGCCCAGGAGGTGTCCTGGGGAGTCGATGGATGGACACGTGGCGCCCTGAGCAGTGAGTGCTCCTGGCAGCGCCGCCCCGGTGCCATGGTTACGGTGGAGCGTGAGGGGCCAGGGGCCCTGCATGGGATGCAAGCTCTGGGGAAGCCGTGCCTTCCTCACACGTAAGGGGAGGACAGTGACAGTTTGTGCTTCGTCACCAGTGCTTGCACCAAGATCTGACACACTTGACAACAGCCACTGACAGCAGCACTCAGCCCCAGGAGGCTCTCCTGGCTGTCAGAGATTTTTACCCAAGCAACAGTGAAGTCTTCGTTGGAGGGACCTCTGGGCACTTGCTTTCCTGTTCTACCCCAGGAACTAATGGGTGAGCAACTAGACTGTTTTTTGGTTCAGAAACAGATCTGGAAAGATCTGAATAATGCCTTTGCCTCATCCTCCTAAATCATTTGGAGTCTAGGGATAGGTTTTTTTTTTTTTTTTTTTTGGTCTTTTTGAGACAGGGTCTCGCTATACAGTTCAGGCTGGCCTTGAGCTCACTTTTGTAGCCCAGGCTGGTCTTGAACTCGCCCTGATCATGCTGCCTCAGCCTCTCCAGTGCTGGGATTACAGGCCTGCGCCACCACATCACCCAGCCTAGGGATGAGCTTTATAAGCAAACATGCAGTGTGGCTTTCAGCTCACACTATTTAGAGTGTCACATGGAGGGCTCAAGCATGGCTTGCAGCCTAACTGACATGAGACAACCTGGGAGACAAAGCCACACTGACCAAATAAGGCTTTCCTGATATGGCATGCTCAGCTCACAGCAGCCTTGCTGGGGAGCAGAGCAAATGACACCATTCCAGACAAAGACATGCAAAGAGGTGTTTAAGGACAAGCCATCAGGACCAGCTGCTAGTGACAAACCAGGGCAGGACTCAGGTGTTCACATCTTGGACCTGGAACTCTTAATTCTATGCCCAGGATATTCCCTGGGCAGGAGACAGACGTGGGCTAGGAAGGCGAGGCCCACGGCTGCAGCCCTTCCCTGACTGCAGCTTTGCCTTCTCACAGCCCATCCCCTGCGACCGCAAGTGGACTCTTAGCAAAGTGGACTCCTGAAGGGGCTCTTGTTGGCTGGATTTGAAACAGTCTGAGTATCAGAAGGAGAAGGGGCAGAAGCAAGACTCGATTATGATACTACTTAAAAATCTTTGCTGGGCACAGTGGCACATGACTCTAGCACTCGGGAGGCTGAGGCAGGAGGATTGCCTCAAGTCTGAGCCAGCCTGGGCTACAGTGAGTTCAGCACTACCCTGAGCTACATAGCACAGCCTTGTGTTAAAAGAAAAATCCTTGGGCCAGAGACATGGATTCCCCACTTGCTTAGGCAAATGCGGGGACCAGGGTTTGATCCCCCACACCACATGCACACCCCCAGGCACACTGAGTCAGCCCCTGAGTCTGGATGTGGTGGCACATGCCTGTAATCCCAGCATGAGAGGCTCAAAACAGGAGGATCGCCATGAGTTTGGGCTGCACAGTGAGACCCTGAGCCAAATACATTTTAAAAAATGAAAAAAAAGGTCCTTGAGTACACAGCGATTATTGAAAAGGCCAAGGAGGAAGAAGAGCAAATGGGGAGTAAAAGCACAGCCATTCTTTGCCTAAAAAAAAAGTCAACAAATAAATGCACAAGAATGTCATTGCTGCAGGGGTGTGGTGGCGCACGCCTGTAATCCCAGCACTTGGGAGGCTGAGGCAGGAGGGTCAGCGCGAGTTTGAGACCAGCCTGGGCTACAAAAGTGCGTTCAAGGCCAGCCTGAACTGCATAGCGAGACCCTGTCTCAAAAAGACAAAAACAAAAAAGAATGCACTACTGTGAATGCTTCCGGTGAGAGTGCAAGCCACTGGGCCAGTGACTCTGCCCAGGATCACCTGCACATGACTTGCTAAAGCAAAGGGGAAAGGAACCTTCAGCAGAGACAGTTGATAGAACCAACCCAAGTCAGCAACCCTGAAGAGGTGCTGTAGCAACGCCCACCGCTGCCGGGAGCCCCCGACGCAGCGACCTGGGATCCGCTCTTCCACACTCATTTCTCTTGCATTTCACTGAGCCGAGAGACCTAACTTGTAGTGCACAAGAAATGTGAAGAACACAGAGCAATGACAGGCACTGTCGCAGGAGCCAAACAAGCCCAGAACATGGCATTCTACAAACTGCTGCCTGGGTTCCAAAATGCCAGCGGTGGGGGACAAAATAGAAGGAAGATCACTGAATTTAGAGAGCTAGTCAGATGCGACACAACACGCCCAGTGGGTCTTGGGTGGCACAGAAGACCAGTGTGTACAAGACTTTTAGGGACAGATGGGAAATGCGAGTCTGCAGCAACTGGCAGGCGAGAGCTGGAGACGTCACCTAGCACTCGGCGTGGGGCGTGGAGGGCGCACAGTGGCGGGCAGGCGGCTGTGCTTGCTCTTAGAGATGCGCACGGCACTGCTCGCGGCTGCGATGCCCGCTACTTATGTTCTCAGGCTTCAGTGACAAACCAATAAGAGATAATGCAAATACAACCAAAGTGTAATAACGGTTGGGTCCAGGTGAAGCACATGGGTCATAATCCTTTCCACTTTCTATATGTCTACACTTCTGAAAGTCAGAAGCTGCGAAAACAGAAGTAAATGTAAAAAACATTGAAGCTGGAAGTCTCATCATCTTATGCAAGTCTGGATTAACCCAGCTTTCCAAAACAAAAAAGAGGGCTAAGGGACTGGAAGAGCCCGGCCTGGGTGGTACATACCTACAATCCTAGCTATTGGGAAACTGAGGTAGACGGGCTGCAAGTTGGAGACCAGCCAGGTAAATTTAGTGAGGCTCTCACAACAAAAGCGAAAGGCTAGAGAGATGGCTCAGTGCAGCTGCTCACCTGGCGTGTGAGGCCCTAGTTTCAATCACCAGGGCTGTGAAGTGACTGCAAGAGTAGGAAAAAGGACAAGGCCAGTTCCGATCCCACCTTACGTCCGAGCGCCAGGCTGCACAGAAGCGCTCTGGTCAAGCAGTGTCTTTTTCCCAGCAACCTGTGCCCCAGCCCCAACCTTGGTCAGGAGGTTCTGCCCCAGTTCTGTGGTTTTCAGACCACGAAGCCCATTACTCACAGGGTTCTCCTTGCAGTCTTCGCTCAGCATCTCTGGGGCGATCCAGCCCTCAGTGCCGGGTACCCCAGATCGGCGGCTAAAACTGTGCCTGCCCACTGCTAACTTCTTGCAGAGGCCGAAGTCCGAGATCATGGCCTTGATCCTGCCGTGTGCATTGGGCATGGACAGCAGGATATTGTGGGGCTTCAGATCTCTGTGAACTGAGCAACAACTTCTGTCACACAAACAGAGGCAGCAAGCCTATGGCAGCAGCGCCCCCTGCCGGCACGTGAGCTACATTGTCCCAGCAGCCAAGTATCGCTAACTGGTTTCTTCTGCACTAAACCTGCAGTGTCCAGGTGGGCTGCAGCTTGGGCACTGGTCTCCAGAGGCTCGACACTGCCGCCGCAGTGCTCACATGTCGACCGACTGTGACCGGGGCCTCCTCCCAGATGGGCGGGTCCTCACAGACTCCCAACACGCCTGCGCCATCTCCAAGGCTCTGACTGTCAGCTGCGCAAGATTCTATCTTAAATTCTCATGCACCTTGTCCAGAGAGCACCGGACATCCCCCCACTCCTGCACATCACTGAGTTAAGGACGTGGAGCGCCAGGTGGCTGTGGTTCCTCCCACCAGGCCCTGCGGCCCAGGCCTCTCACCGATGTTGAGGGAGTGCAGATGTGCCAGGCCAGAGGTGGTTTGCTGCAGCAAAGCGATGGGCTCCAGGCCGAGGTGGGCGAAATCCTTCTGCTCCACATACTGCAAGACACGCAACGGCCCAGTCAGGGCATGCGGCCCTGAGGCCTTCCTGGCTGCTCATGGAATATTCTCTGTCAACACCTGTATTTTCCAAAGATCTCTGAAAGAATGGGCTCACCTAAGTAAAGCTCCAATGTACTAATTTACCACGGCAAAGATAAGGCGAGACTCAAATTCATTGTGGAACCTGGAAACGGGGTCGCTTGCTGGATCTTTTGGCCTATAGTCAGCAACCAGCAACCTCCAAGCCCACGTGAGCCAAAAGCAGAGGTCCTGTGGCCTCCAGGGAGCTCAGTCTGATCTTCTACCCGCTCCCCCCTCAAGCCAAGGCTGCCCAGGTGCACGGCACAGACTAAGCTGTGCTGCACTGGGTACTCGTGGTCACAGACATGCACATCTGTCCACGTGCAGTGAGCTGTCCACTTGGAATGAGTGTACTTCACTAAACTTCAGCGAAGTTAATAAAATGAAATAACAATAATCAGTCTGCAGTCCCTAAAATAGCATTCCAACTGGTAGAGGAGGGGAGGCTGTTAGCGATGCTGGCCCTCACAGCCAACCAGGCCCACCTCCTGCAGGGTGGCCGCACACAGCTCGATGGCGATGTACTGGAACTGCCGGTCCCTCTCTGTGCAGAAGTAGCGGATCACATTGGGGTGCTCGTCTGACTCTCGCAGCAGCTGGACCTCACGGTCTGCGAAGCTGAAGCACTCGGGCAGGATCCTCTTCACGGCCACGTCCCGACTGTCAAATGTGCCCCTGTGGGACGAGGGGCGGCAGGTGTAGGTAGAGTGCGAGTCAGGCTGTAGAAATCAGATGCGGCCCACAGAACCACAAGTCCGCGCTGCGACATGGGGGAAACCTCACAGTCCCACAGCCCCAGGGCCTGGCCCCCCAGGCAGCTGGGGCCATTCTTTCTCCTCTCAACATGAGTGCTGGGCACTGCTTTGGTCTCCTGTGCCCTGGAGCCTGGTACCGCGGCCCATCAGGCACTCACACATCCGAGGGGGCACAGGTCTGCACTTACCGGTACACAATGGTGCCCTCAGCTCCATGGCCCAGCACATCTTTGGGGCAGAATGAAATTTTTCCAACTATCACCATGCTAGTTTCCTCATCTGGAACAAAACATGAGACAGAAAAGATCATTTGAAACAGCTACTACCCCTGGGTGTGGTGGCACATGCCTCTAATCCCAGCACTTGGGAGGCTGAGGCAGGAGGATCGCTGGGGGTCCAAGACCAGCCCAGACTACAAAGTGAGCTCAAAGCCAGCCTGGACTACACAATGAGACCCTGTCTCAAAAGAAAAAATAACAACAACAACAGTAAAAACCCTGCAAAACTCTTCAGGGCTAAAAATGGCTACCAGCTTCCTGACTTCAACTCACCTGAGGTGCTAGGATCTAAGGCTCCACGTGCCAGGCTCTGGCAGGAAGCACTGGGCTATGCTTGATGCCCATCTGCGCTGGGGCTGCCCCCACCCCAAAGCTCTGCATCTCAACCCTCCAGCGGAGACCACAGACTTTGGGAGCCAGGGCTCTGGATCCCACCACACTCTCGGTCCCCACAGAATCTGAGCCTTGACCTCTGGCCTCGGCCACTGCTGAAAGTAGGTCACAGCTGCTCTTTTCTATGGTCCAATAGCTGGCCCTGGAGTTTTCAAAGCCTCAGGGTTAGCTCCACCCTGTGGGGGCCGATGGAAGGAGCACCCACACGACCCTACGAAGTCTTCTGCGGGCAAGAGCCCATCCCACAAGGACCACAGCGTGGGAGGGAGGGGGGAAGGAAGGGAGGGGGCACTGTATAGCCTTGGGAGCAGCCCTTTCTAATCTCACAGGGATGCCACGGAAGGACAAGTTGCGCTATAGTTTGCACGCAGCAGCCAAAGGGGACACGAAGCAGCCCAGGAGTGGCAGGGGCCTCACCCTCATCATCCTGCTCCAGGGAGGCGCTGGTGCCAGCCTTGGAGGCAGAGCCGCTGGAATGGAGGGAGTGGTTGGAGGCTCTGGGGGATGGGCTGGGGCTGCTGGTCCCTGAGCTCTCTGAGTAAGGGCTGGAGGTGTCCAGGAGCTCGGTGTCCTGCAGCAGCTCTCCAGGTGGGTGGAAGGGCAGCTGTTGTTGCTGCTGCTGCTGCAGGAGCTGAATCTTCTCCAGTTCCTTCTGGAACTGCTGGTGCTGGAGCTGCCGCTGCTGATGCATGCTCTGCAAAGACACAGCTCTGTGGGTGCTCCCTCAGGGAGACTGGCAGGGAAGGGGCAGCTCCCCGTAGCAGAGGCGGCCTTCACAGGACCCCAAGTTAACAGGAGCCCGGGGAGGCCAAGTTGGTTGGACCCCTGCGGTCCTTCTGCCAGTTAGGCCCTCCCGGTGGGCTGGATGGGGGATGACAGAATGCCAGAGGGCTGCACCCCAGGTAGAAGGCGGGGCTGGGGGATGACAGAATGCCAGAGGGCATGCCCCAGCTAGAAGGCGGGGCTGCAGGGAGGAGGTGTGCAGAAGTAATCGAGAATTCTACAACATGGACGTCTTAGAGAACAGAAAGAATGGCCAATCACAGGGCGGTGGGAACAAGCCAGAGCCATGCACTGACAAAGTCAGCGGGTGGCTGACAGGCCAGAGACAGACAGCAAGAGGGGGCTCAGAAGCTCACTGCCACCCATGCTTAGCCACGCCGTCAGCACAAGCTGGATGGCCTGGAACCTGCCCCTGGTTCCATCTCCTGCCTCCCTCACCCACTCCTCTCAGACTCTGAAGGGTCCGCTCCAGCAGCAGCGGAGGCAGCGGCGGCGGTGGCCCAGGCCGGGGAGGCTGACGGAATGCCCAGGGCGTGGCCAGCAGGCACCGGGGCTTCTAGCTGTGCCTTCCCTGCTCAAGTCCTGAACATACACCAGGAAGGTGCTCGGCTTCTCACAACCTACTTCCTTTTACTGTGAACAGCAGATGCGGAACAGCCTCATGGGAGTGCAGGAGTTAAATCACAGAACGATATCTTTGCCCACAGATAGCAAGCTCATGAGGGCTTCGCCACCTGAGTCCCAGGGGATGTCTAGAGGAGGTGACGCCATTGTGCCTAAGCGGCTTGCTAAAGAGAACAACGTCCCCTGGCACTCCCCACCTCCTAACCGCAGAACACTCGCTGCTCATCTCCCACCAGAAAGCGGGAGGAGCCACCTGGCTGCTTCTCCACACCAGCTTACAGCCGTGGGAGGAAAGATCCTCATCTATTTTCCTACTGTTAAAAAGGAAGATAAGATTAACTATTAAAAAGCTCTGTGGGCAGGTTTTAATATTACCTTTCTCAGCCTGTGTATTGAAAAATGCTAAATTTAGGTTCAAAGCTCTCCTTTTCTGAGAAGCTCTTCAGCTATAATGCATTGGAAGGTAGGCAAATACTGAGCTCTAACTGTGAAAAGCAACGCTGTGGCTGCTTTCGTCTGGGCCTCGCTGACAGGAGACTGCAGGACGCTGGGGACGTGGCTGGGCCTGAGCCTCACCAGGGGGTAGGAGATGACGAAGGCCACCCAGCCGACCAGCAGGAAAGTGCTCAGGATGATGGTGGCCATGTCCTTGAGCATGGAGTCCACAGGAGCCTCGGGTTTGGCGGGCGCACGAGCCAGCTGCTCCTCCACCTCCGGGGATACCGTGCTGGGTGTGTTTGCTGAAGTCTGGTCAACCAGGTTGATAACCTTGGACAGAACAAAGTCACCACATCATCGCAGAACCTCTAGCCAGATACACACGTGCGAGTGACCAGAAGAGCTCCCAAGTACACCGCTCTCCCTCCTAGCTCCCCAAAAGTCGCTCAGTCAGATACCTGTCGTCACCCCAGCCCTCGCTCTGACAAGCCACACACTGCTGCAGTGGCCACTACTGCTCACAAACCAGCTTCAGAGCAGTATTTTTGTACCTGCCTTCAGACTCTGACATTCTTTTGAAAAGTCCTCTACAGAGGCAAAACACTTCCTCCTTTAATGGCAGAGCTGGTGTTTGGGGAAGCTGAAATTATCTGCAACAAAGTCTGGCTAGACGTTGGTAGTCATTTCGCTAATACCTTTCCACATGGAAGAAGAAAGCTGCCACAGGTGCAGCGGGTGCCTATGAAGTACAAAGCTCCTTTCTTATAGTCTGTAAACTTTCAGTGAAACTCTAAAACTAAAATTGACTATCCAAATATTGGAATATTTTTTCCAAAGTTTTTTAAAAGCATCAGAAAGCATTTAGCTTTTACTACAAAAAAAAAAAAAAAAAAAAAATAGGGGCTGGCAAGATAGCTCAGCGGTCTAAAGTGCCTACTTAGGCAAGCTTAGGCAACTACAGGGACCAAGGTTCAATCCCCAGCACCACATGCTGTGCCGGCTCCACCCCCAGAGCAGGCTGAGCTGGCCATAAATAAAGTTAAAAAAAAATTATTTAGAGGCCCCAAATTAAATCAAATAAAGAGGAGCCCTCCCCCTGAATCTCTGGAGCCTCACGGAATATATGCAGAGATTAAGAAAGACAGGCTTTTGCCAAGTAGCTCTGACTAGGCTGGAGCTCGCTATGTAGGCCAGGCTGGGGTTAACCAGGGATACACCATCGTGCCTGGTTTCTGTAACTTTTGAGAAAAACCTACTGAGCTCTTCTCAAACACCTAGTGTTCCAGGCAGGTTGTCAGTGCTGCCCGAAGAAGTTATCACGGCCTCCGGGCTGTGTGCACTGCTTTGCTGCGGGGACTGGCTTCTCACCACCTCAGACGCCTGCCTCTCCAGCCCTCCTGTCCCCTTCCACAGTCTCTGCGCTCTTCGGGGACATCTTGCTCTGCTCACACCTCCCTCTGTGTCCTCACAGCTTGATCAGAGTGGCCTGCCTGGGGCCCCGCAGGCTGAGGAATGCTTGCTGAGTCTATGACAGGAGCCATCCTCCTTACATCTGCCTGCTCATGACTGTTTAACAAGTCAGGCTCACTATCATAAAGTTATATCTCAGAATATTTTGATGGATTTTTAAAAAGGTGTTTTAAGATCAGATGGTTAAACATAAAAACTGTACTATGACCTGGGCATGGTGGCTTATTCATTCCTGTAATCACAGCACTGGAGAGGCTAAGGCAGGAGGATCATCACAAGTTTGAGGCCAGACTGCACTACATAGTTAGACTCTCAAAAAAGAAAAAAATAGGGCCCATGAGATAGCTCAGTGGACTAAGCGCTGCTTAAGCAAGCACAGGGACCAGGGTTTGATCCCCTGTACCATATGCCATGCCCCCATACCCCTACCTCCCCTCCACTACACGCTCTGGTGCACTGAGCTGGTCACATAGATCAGGCGTAGTGGAGCATGCCTGTAATCTCAGTGCTGCGGAGGCTGAAAACAGGAGGATCACTATGAGTCTAAACTGCATAGTGAGACTCTGTACCAAATACATTAAAAAAAATAATAATAATAATAATTTTAAAAGGGCTTTGGGCTGAGGACCCCTTTGAATCTCTCTCAGACATACATTTCCTTTCCCCAATAAATATATTCTGCTCTTTAAAAAAAAGTGAGGGGGCTAGGGCGGTAGTTCAGTGTGAAAGACACTGGGTTCAATCTCTGTACAAAAAAAAAAGAAAAGAAAAACTAATCTGGACTGACTGCCGCGGCAGCTGTCTGTCTGCATTAGATAAGGCTGTATTCTCTTCTTCTTTATACTTTCACTCTCCACGTGTTTAATAACTTTGTCCCATCTGGCTATCTCTGGAGGTGACGTAGAGCACACGCTGTGCCCTGGACTCCTTTCCTCTGGATAAACCCGACCCCTCCCAGGTGCATCTGTTGTTCCTGGGCGCCCACGTCAGCGCGCGTCCCCCTGGGCTCCAGCCTGGGCCAGTTCTCCATCCCTAGCCCCCCGTTCCTCCGGTGGGGCAGCAGGAACTGCCAGGCCCAGCAGCTCCTCAAGGCCTCCAGATTCTCCCTCGCCCCTCTGCTGATCACCCAGGGGGTCTGCCGAGAGCACCTGCTGTGCCCCACAGGGCTGACTGGTGGGGACCTAGACAACGGCCTCTTTGACCCCTGGCCTCTGATGGGGAGGGAAGGAGAAACAAGGAAGGAGATCGAGGCTGAATTCAGCAGGGCTGCTGGATTCATTTACCCAAGATCTCAGAATGTGGTCCCGAGTGCCTTCCACTCTCCCCACTCTGGTTTCTGGTCTCGATTCGTGCGAGCCCTGGTACTACCTACTTCTGTGTGGAAAATCCTCCTCCTCTACTCTCATCTAGGTGGGCCTTCCAGCCCTGTTGAGAGCCCAGAACCCTATGACACACCCTGTCTCATACAGCCTCACAGACTCCCAGCAGCCTCCACCTGGGGTGGCCCCCCCACTACCCGAGGCTCCACTCCCAAGTCCTGTCAGCCAAGGCGTTGCCACATCACACAGCCAAAGAAGGCCATTTTCTTAGCTTTTTTTTTTTTTTTTGCGGGATTGGGGATTGAACTCAGGTCCTGGCATTTGCCAGGCAAGTGCTTATTATACTGAGCTATCTCCCCAGCCCTTTTGACTTTTTTTGACACAGGGTCTCACCAAGCAGCTCAGACTGGTCTCCAACTTTCAGTAATTCTCCTGCCTCTGTCTCCCCTCTACTGGGATTATAGGTGTGTGCCACCGAGCCTTGTGAGGAGGCCACTTCCAGAAGGCCACTCTCAGTGTCCAACACTTAGGTTTTCCTCTTCACAGGGGTCTACCCTTCCGCCCATCATGCCAGCATGTGACCTCATTTCCCAAAGCTCCCTGACCAACAGCTGTGTCTCCTCATGGCCTGTGATATTCCCCCCACGTCAGTCCCACCCCACACAGCCTTGGCCTCACCTGCCTCCAGCGCCTGCTCACCCATGCCTCCTCTCTGCTCTCTCAGCCACCTTTCCTGCACTCTCCCTCCCCCCGACTCTGGGGGGCCCCATCCGCCTTCCCACTTAGCTCAGTGCTGTGGACCGTGGTGTGGTCCTCCCCACAGCGGCGAATTCTACATTACAAGCCAGTGCCCAGCACCTCGGGGCACAGGTGGCAGCTGGTCAGCTCGCTTCCCAACTCACCTGCTCAAAGCTCTTTTTCTCCGAGTCAGCAGGAATCACATTTTCCCGATGTTTGGGCAGATTGTTGGGGAATCTCTCCAGCATCTTGGTAGATGCAGACAGCGGGGTTTCATGGTGTCCTATGAGAGGAAACAAACCTTTAGTGAACATAGTTTCCAGGCAGCGATGGCACTCAGCCCTCAACTACAGCGGCACCTGCTAGCCACTCAGGTCCACAAGTGAAACCGCAGCTCTACAGTGAGAGGAAATGAGCGGCAGGGACCAGGAGGAATGCCAAAGCAGAAAGCACAGTCCTCTTTGGGAGTCCTCTAGGACTCCCAGTGGGAACAAAGACATGTCCTTGTCACAGAGGGACCAGGATTTGGGGTGCACTCAAAGCAAGCTGGTGTGGGTGTCTGTGCACCTCACAGGTGAAGCATGATGACCCTCTCAGTGCTTTCCCAGAAGCATCCCCGTGCCAAGCCCCACACTCAAGTAGCATCTTGGTACTCAGCTGGATGCCTAGCCTCCTTTTATCTACACAGAAGCATCCACCCTCATGAGTTACCCCTAGGAGAACCAGAGAAGGGCCAGCGAGATAGCTCAGTGCACTAAGCGCCTGTGTAGGCAAGCACAGGGAGTGGGGTTTGATCCACAGTACTACATGGCACACCAGCCCTGGCCCTGGGCACACTGAACTGGCTACAGAGATCAGGTGTGTTGGCGCATGCCTAGAATCCCACTGTTGGGGAGGCTGGAACAGGAGGATCACCATGAGCCCAAGCTAGGAGGGAGATGGGGGGGGCGGAGGAGGAGGTGTGTGTGTGGGGAGGGAGGGAAGGAGGGAGGGGGGAGAGAGAGAGAGAGAGAGAGAGAGAGAGAGAGAGCCACCACCAGGTGGGGAGGGCCTGTGGTAGCTCGATTCCCATTTGCTGTACTCTACGTAACTCGGTCATCACTGCCTGGCATTCATGACACACTGACAGGAGCACACATTGGGGGCAAATTACCACAGCAGACAGTGAGGTGATTAAAGCCAGGACCCGGGATTTCCTAAGGCTGGATGATCTGTTTAGATCTAAAATGAACTCCATCCAGGCACAGAGGCACATGCCTATAATCCCAGCACTGACAGGCTAAGGATTGCATGAGTTTGAGGCTAGCCTGGCTACACTGTGAGCTCAAGGCCTTGAGACCCTGTTTAAAAATGAACAAAGTAACAAAATTAAGTGACTCCGAATGCAGCCCCGAAAAGCCTAGTCACTGCTGCACCCAAGACTGCCAGCAGTGGGGCAGGCCTGCGTTTCTGTTCCCTCCCCAATTCAGGTCTCCATCACCTCAGGATCTTTCCACTGCTCCCTGAACCTATCAGATTACACGGTGCTGCACTACAGTGAGAAGCAACAGTAACTACCAAACCAATCAGTGTCTTGCCTAGAAATCCCTCTTTAAACCCCCTCTTGAGGTCAATTCCCTATCTGCAATTATAACATCGTTCTTGGAGGGAAACCTACTTTTGCTTGAACTACCTCAGGTTTTCCCTTGTCCACCAGGGAGCCGCAGATACACTTTGCTGAGGAGCAGAGTTTCCCCTGTGTGGCCGCCCACCTCAGATGCCCAGCTCA
Organism: Capromys pilorides; assembly: GCA_004027915.1. Taxonomy (NCBI): domain Eukaryota; kingdom Metazoa; phylum Chordata; class Mammalia; order Rodentia; family Capromyidae; genus Capromys; species Capromys pilorides. Next base: position 14,953 of record PVKN010005011.1, read on the forward strand.
GACCTGCTGGTGCACAGGAAGGTGAACGTGGGCACCTGCACGTAAGGAGACACTGCGCTAGGAGAGAACCGAAGCAGTCCTGCACGCCACCCGTGCTGATGTCCTTCCTGCCACTCCTACATGCCAACTCCTAGTGGGCTCCCAGTCCTCCTTGTCTGCAGAGCACCTACAGAGACAACTGCTCTGCAGACCACGAGCCTTGACCCCTCCCCCTGTAGTTCTGTACATGGCAGCTTCTCAGCTGGGCCTGCATTCTTTGTTTTTGTCTTTTTGGTACAGGGTCTCACTATGCAGTTCACACTCGTAGTGATCTTCCCATTTTCAGCCTCCCAGCAGCCGGGAACAGGTGTGTGCCACCATACCAGGACTCCATCAAGGGCTCAGGGTGCCCCAGGGGCAGGGCCAGCAAAGCACGTTGTACTGGGGATCGAACCCCAGTCCCTGCGCTTGCCTAAGCAGGCGCTTAGTCAGCTGAGCTATCTTCCCAGCCTTTGACCAGTCATTCTAGCTATAGAATCACGAAGCCCCTAACGTTTCCGTACCAACAGCAGCTGGTCTTCACGGCTTATTCATTTACTTATCAGCATCAACAAGGTCAGACTCCAGAGCTAAAAGCACAGGGCCAGGTCCTGCCCCAGGCCTTGTGCCCCAGGCCCTCCAGGGGCAGTAAGTGTTTTCTTGACCAAGCTCTGGGTGTGCCCCAGGTAAGGGGCACAGGTTGTGGGCAACCAGGGAGCACACTATTGGGCTCACCAAACCCAACTTGTCTTGACTGAGTGTGGGATAGCTTCACTGGGTTCCCCAAAGAATGCAGAGACACAACTGGGCCCATGAGCATATCCTGTGGGTCTAGCCTACAAGAACATCAAATACTCACACTGTCTTATTTAAAAATGACTCATCGTGGTTCTTCAGAGGTACCTCAGAACTGTCGGGATCCTTAGTTAATTAATCCAGTTTTTTTTTTTCTTCCTCAGACAACTTGTCTATTTCAAAGAGATTTCAATTTATCTGTGGGGGTTTTCACCTACATTTTTTGTGTTCTTCCTTAATGCCACATCTTAACCACCAGCATGTGGTTCATGTGCCCCTTAACTGGCCCATAAAACTGAACAACACTGTAGATAGAATGGCTTCTGGTCAACCAGCCATCCCTGTCTCTCCACAGGCCCATCTGTGCATGCTTCCTAAACTACTGCTGCTGAAAACAGAAATGTGATACCCTCTTTCCTTATTACTTGGTGGAAATATCACCAGGATAAAAACGGCCACGGGGATCAGGAGAACAAAGAACAGGCTCTGCACACCCACAGGAGAATGCGCAGGGCCGACCACAGCGGGTACACACGGCACATGTCCTGTTGCTGCCCATCCCAGCCATGATATGGCTCTCTGCAGGCACCGTGAGGAGCAGGCCCAGGAGCTCCTCCAGCCCTGGGACTTATCCCCACCTCCCGGCAGGGTGGCAGCTGAATAAGCGAGCGTGTATGTGTGTGTGTGTGTGTGTGTGTGCTCAGGCATTTGCTGGGGAGGGCACACCAAGGGCGGATGAGATTCAAGAAAATGCCACACTTGAATTGGGACATTCGCCAGGGACACGGCTCCTCTCACCTCTGCCTTCATTTGTCTCACTTGCTGCCTTTGGGTCAGCCCAACCTTTGACAGCCTGTGACACAGCTGAAAGAACTTCCAGTTCACCCTCACGGCTACCAACGTGGGGGGCAACAAGGGCAGGAGGAAAAAGAAAAGGGAGACGGGGTGGGCATGGCTGGAACATGTGCTTAACACAAGCAGGGCCCTGGATCCACCTTCAGCACCAGAAGAAAGGAAAGCCAAGGAAGGGAAAAGGAGACCTTCTCCCCACCACACAGGCCCGGCCCACCCGGCCTGCGCCCCCCACCCCCAGCAGCCTCCGACTCCCCGCCTCACTCAAACCTCCCGGCCTCTCACCCACACAGCCCCTGAGCCATCTTCCACAGCCACAGCCTCAGTTATTATGGCTATAAAATGAAAACCACAAGGGCCTCTACTCGCAGTCACTCTAAAGAATGAGGAGCAGAAATCCTCATGGGATAATCACATACTCAGGGACTTCCTAGCTGAGCGTTGGAACGTTAACCAGTGTTTGAGAGCCACCGCATAACCCAGCTACCCTGCTTGTTCTCCTGCAGAATGAAAGATCCAAACAGCCCCCTTGGCGTGACCAGAGCACCACGCTTGCCGGAGCTGGCGCAGCCGGAGTGCACACGGCCGCTCTTGCCCACCAGGGGGCAGCGAGCCCAGGAGGCCAGCGTGGCGCTTACCTATGAGCAGCCAGTAGTTCCTCAGGTAACTCAGCTTGCTCTTTCCTTTGAGGCGAGGGTCAAACTTGAGGTCTGTGCTGGGTGTGATCACACACTCGCCTTTGTCCCCAATGGTGACACCATCAGTCTGGGGACCTTCCAGCAAAGGAAGAGTGCTGCCTCGGGGCTGTGGAGACAGGTACTGCGGTGAGCTGGGCCTTCATAGGTGTTGGGCCCAGGCTAACACAGGAGACTTGGGACAGCTCGTCAGCCCAGCCCAGCACAGCAGGGAGGTCAGGGTGAGTGGCCCGGCCAGAGGCAGCAGAGACAGCAGGGCCAGCCAACCAGGAGGGGCTGGGGAAGGCACAACCCTGGAAGGGGTTGGGGGAGGAACAGGAAGATGGCACTGGAAGTGTGTGGCTCCCGGACACACAGCTCAGAAGCGAGCCAAACAGGGACACGCTAGGACTGGGGAGATATGCTCAGAGATGGGGGGGGGGGTGTGTGCAGAGGGCACTAAGGACCGTCCTGCAGGCGCCTGGACATTGCTGGGAACTTCAGATTGAGCATGAAGGCCAGCTAGGGTTTCCTGGCTTCAGAAAGTGGCTCCAGTCACCTGTGTCACTTTTTGTGTGTGTGTGTCTTTTTATTTTTAATAAGAAATAACAATATGATAGTTTCAAAACACATTTGTAGTGCATTCATTACAATTGATACATTGAATATTGTTGTCCTCATAGTAGTTATACAGAGCACAGGGTGTAGACATGATAAATTTTCTAATCCTTATTAGTAGGGGAAGAAAAAAAGAAAAAAAATTCTTCTCTTTGTACAAAGGGGGTGTAGTTGTATACATAGTCCAACATTCTATAACTGCAGTGGGTTACTGGTGAAAGTGGCAATGTTGGGGGTTGTTGGTTTAAGCCTCTTACAGCTCATCATACTAATCTAACTCTGTGTTCTATGCCTCGTAATTAAGCTTTTCTGCTGGGTGATCAAGGGCAAGTTAAGGCCAGACCTGTATAACAGAACATTCATCTTTTGTATCTTCCGGGGTCAAATTCCCTCAGGATTAACTTTGGAACCATGTACAGTGGTTTGTAGAACTGTTGCCGGTGTCAGCCATCGGTACGAGTCACAGCCATTGCTTGAGAGAACGTTTTTTTCTCTAGGTGACTCTCCTTAGACACACTATACTTCATTTATCCTTTTCCCCTGAGGTCTCTTAATCTCCTTGAACAGAAAATTTGGGAAACCACTGAGTTATAGAATGTTCCGGCACAGGTTCTCTTACGTCCTGAGTCCTCACTGACCTTGAAGGGCTAGGGCCAAAATGTTGGCTATCATTGTAGCCCTTCTTTTTCTCCAATTTTTAGTCTGTTAACTTACATTCTCAACCCTCCAGCAGAGAAGCTTCCTGATACTATTACTCTACAACATAGGTGATTGAGCTTAACATCACTGTCTTTCTGAGTATCAAACATTTTAGACTTATCTTGCAATTGGTATTTTCTGTCAATCATTGATATTCTAATAAATCTCTTTAGAATTTGATAAAAGCATTTACACATTTTTACACAGACATTTAGAAATCTAAGGATGTACAAAATTGTAGCCTGTCAAGTGTGTGGCATTTGGCCTAGTCTCTTACTCTCACTTAATATTCTTTTTTGTTAACCATTTACTTGAGAGAGAGTATAGCAGTAACTGAGTTTACACTGGAAGCAGTATACATCTAAAAGACCAGAACAACACGCATTTCAAGCATAGTTCTAGTGTTGCATGCTGCTATCATCAATGTGAAAAACCTTTTGAAGGTTCCTAGGACCAATATCGAATTCATCCTGTGTACATAAGTGTATGGTTTTGCTCCTGCTATGTTTCCTTTCTTTCTTTGTCTCTTTTAAAAAAGAAACCAACATACACAGAAGCTGCTGCTGAGATCTGTGGCTCTGTGTTCTGCATTCTTAACCATGGCACATTCACATATAACTCCAGGTCCTTCTTTGTTGTTATTCTTTAGACAGGGTTTCGAGGTATAGCCTAGGCTGGCATCAAACTCACACAATCCTCCTGCTCAGCCTCCTGAGTGCTAGGACTACATGTGTGCACCAACACACCCAGCTCAGGTTTCGTGTGTGTGTGTGTGTGTGTGTGTGTGTGTGTGTGTATGTTTTGGGGGTTTTATTTTTGGTACAGGAAATTGAACTCAGGGCCTCATGTCTACCAGAAAGGGGCACTGCCGCTGAGTTATACCCCCTGCCCTCAGGTCATTCCTAAGAAGAAGACGCTGCATCCCTAACCCCACAGTGAACTCACCACAATGGTGACCCCCTCGTGCACCATGGAGGGCGAGGCGTAGAGGCTGGTGGAGTATTTCCCGACATACAGGGTGGGCCTGGGGAGAAGAGACACTGTGTCTTAGTCATTTCATGTGCAGATCCTGCAAGGGCCTTTGGGAGAGACAGTCATGGGGAACAGCAGCAGGGCTGTGAGGTAGGGCGCTGCCAGGGAGTATAGCTCCAGGACCGTGGACCTTGGCTTCACTCACCACCTAGAGAAATGCGCATGAGCTGCCCACGGCAAGCCTTGGTTTGCTCTCAGCCATGCCTAGGGACCTACGGAGAGGACTCCATCCCTTAACCAGCCAGGAGACTGGGCACTGAGCACCCACTGCCCAAGCCTCTTCGCGGTCTGGGCCTCACACTGAACACCCCCAGATCACTATGTTGCCCTGTGCTTTCAAGGACTAGAGGCTCTGGAAAGGCCCTAGGAACATTCAACTACAAAAGGATGCAAAGGCAATGCCAAACCCGGAAATTCCAGTCCACAGCACTGGTCTGTCCATGCCTGAGGCCTCTCAGCAGGGATGGGGCGGGCACAGCTGTGCTGCCAGCATGAGAATGGGGCAGCCACACCTCCAGGCCCTCCAGTCACTGCTGCCAAAGCCCTTCCTGGGTAGGTTTTCCACTAAACCTCCCACCCTCTCCAAAGCACCTTTTGCCTGAGTGGTGGCTTACAATGGAGCAACAGTTTCATACATGGTATCTCGCCTGACCCTCTCTGCAAAGTAGGAAACTGAGGCTTACATCATTGGGTGACTTAGAGACAGACTATTAGCAGGAGGACTGACTACAGGCCTGCTGAGTGTTGGACATGAACAAGAAAACTTTAGAAAATACATAAACTAAAAAAGATAAATCTCTTGTATCTCTACAGGAGACATACCTGCTTTGTGTAAGAGATAGCCAAGATGGAAGAAACCAAATATACGTCTTTACTGTAGTATGTCTTTTTTCTTTTTTTTTGTACACAGTCTCACTATGCAGCTTGGACTCTCAGTGATCCTCCTGTTTCTTGCCTCCCAAGTGCTGGGATTACAGGCGCACATCACCGCACTCGGACTCGATCGCCAGCTCAGCGTGCTCAAGAGTGGGGCTGGTACAACAGGCGGGGCCAAGAATCGAACCCTGGCCCCTGCGCTTCCCTAAGCAAGTGCTTAGTCCACTGAGCTATACTACCAGTCCTTGAGGCATGTCTTCAAGTTAGTGGAACATAGTTCAGGGGCATAGATGGGCCTAATGAATTTAAATCATCCACTTCATTAAATGTCTGTAAATACTCATATTTTTAATGTTCACTGTAGCTTGCATTTATTTACTTATTTATTTATTTTTGGGGATCGAACTCAGGACCTTGCATTTGCCAGGCAGGCACTTGAGCCCCTGAGCTATCTCCCCAGCCCCAACTATGGCTTATTTAATATCAATTGTAAAGTATGTGACTTGTAGCTTTCTCTGTTTTCAAGTAAGTTTAACAAGGTAGAAAAAAAAAAAAAAAAGAGAGCTATCCAAATGATATGTAGTTATGCTGGCAGTCTCCTTCCTATCCCATAATTTTTATTTGCTACTCAGAAACTCTAAGCCTCCAGGGACACTGCAAATTCTCTTGCTGCTGTCACACTCCTAGCCCCGGAGCCATCTGCCTGGGCCCAGCCTCCACCAGCATAGGGCACACGCTGTGGCAGCAGAGGCAGAACACAGGGCCCGCTCACCCTGCTGCCCTTGTCCACTCTGAGCACACCAACTCACGTCAGCTTGCTCTTGGCCTCCGTCTCCTTGGGAAATGGGTACTTCCACTTGGTGATACGGCCCACCTCCCCAGGCATGAAGGTCAGGTAGCGCAGCGTCTCCACAGCAACGTTGATGTGCATCACCTTCCTCAGGCCCTCCCGCTGCCAGACGTAAAAGGCCACTACGGGGGAGGCATAGTTTTGGATCCACAGGACGTCTCCAGATTCACTGTCCACAGTCACCACCAGCCCATCGCCATTAGACACAAAGTGGGACATCTCTGTAAGCATCAAACAACAAAGCACGTCAACACTCACCACATCCTGCAGCCACATCCTCTACTCTCTTCGCAAGCTCTATTAACTCAGCTAGGGGAAACAAGACTTCCAGAATATTCTCAGAATGATTTCCCTGGGCTCTAATGAACATGCTTAGGGCTTTCAATATCAAGACACTGAGGGGGAGGGAAGGGAGAAGAATTGAGAAGTGCTATGTGCATGTACCAAGTCCCCATGATGAATGTTACCAGTATGTACTGCAAACAGCACTAATAAAAATTAGAAATTAAGGGCCCTATGACTCAAGAAAGTCACACCTGTGTTCATGCCTCACAAAGGAGCACTCAGAGATAGACGAAAATATTCTGGGCCCTGGATTACAGAAGGCAGAATGAGACCTTCGGATGCCAATGCTAAGATGACAAAATTGGCTTTCTCAGTCATTATGTGAGTGGGGGGGATGCTGACTGAACAAATAGCTGGCAATGGCTGGGGAGCCACTTCCGAGGCTTCCATGAGCTCATCTGGGTCACATGCTGGTTTGTAATTACACTGCCCACAGCTTACACTAAATTTCTTCTGTGACCACAGGACTCAGTAAGGTGTGCGCCCCTCAAACTCACCAGCATTTTACTTCAGTTACTCCCAAGACTTCTCCCCCAGGATCCTGCCATGCTGACTATGGGAAGTATTTACTGTAAGCCCATGGAAAGTCCAAAACTGGCGATCAAGGCTGTCCCCAAAGAAAATTCTGCTTTCTGCACTGACCGCTTGCCACAGGTGGAAGGGGCCCCGCTGGCCCTGGCAGCCTCCCTGAGTGCTTACTGTAGTCACCGTCGTCCTCGGGCAGTGAGGCAGCATAGTCAAAGTAGGTGGCGTTCCAGCGGAGCTCTCGGGTCTTGGTGTCATACATGGTGATGGTGTACTCTGGAGGATACAGACGAGCTCATTACCACAAGAGGCTGCAGGACCTCCAGAGGCAATGGACTTACCTAGTCACAATAAGCAAATTCTCCTGAAATCGCACACTTAAAGTCTGGGCTATCCACGAGGAACAGGGGCCCCCAAGAACTGCAAGTCCAGATGTGTGGGACCCCAAGCAGCAGCTCATGAAGCAGAGACAGGTCACCCTCCCCCTGCACCCTGGAACTCACAGTTCATAGAAGCATAAGCACAGTAACAATGGCCTTGGTCAATAATTTGGTGGGTAGTTTGCCAGTCTGGGGGGTGGCTTACTACGTTGCAATAGATGGGTGATATTAAAACTTAGTGTCCAGGGGCCGGCGAGATGGTTCAGTGGTCTAAAGCGCCTGCTTAGGAGGGCTCAGGCAACTGCGGGGACTGCAGTTCGATCCCCGGCACCACATGCTGCGCCAGCGCCACCACCAGGGCAGGCTGAGCCAGCCACAAAATGAATAAATAAAGAAACTAACAAACACAACAAGCAAACAAATAAATAAATAAAAAAATAAATAAAAAATTAAAAAAAAAAACAAAAAACTTAGTGTCCAGAAGCAGGATGGCGCTGAAACAGAAACCTAAGAACTGTATTCCTGACTGTGACCAACAAGCAGCTGGAAAGATGACAAGACTGTTGGGTAGATCTGCACAAGCAGAAGAAATTACCATCAGCAGCTGAAACAGGGCGATGTGGCCTGAGATCATAAAGCGCTATATTCACATGGAATACAGAAAAAGGAACGACTGGACGATCTGGCTAAGGAGTTTTTTAGGCAAAAGGCAGAAATGGCCACGCAGTTTCTCTTGGCTGTGTATGGTACCCTGTAAGACAATGAGCTGAGGAAGAAATCATTCAGCTTTCAACAAAACAGAGGAAAAACAGAGGGCCCAAGATTGATGCTCCAGCTAGAAAAGGTTCTCCACATAGAAAATGGCTTTAAAGGCTGGGAGATAGCTCAGTGGTCTCAGCACCTGCCAGGCAAGCGCAAGAACCGAGTTCGATTCCCAGTACCACATGCTGTGCCAGCCCCAAAACCAGGCTTTGTGGAGCAAGCTTGTAATCTCAGTGCTGGAGAGGTTGAGACAGAAGGATCACTATGAGCCCAAGCTATGTAATGAGATCCTATACCAAAAAAAGAAAGAGAGAGAAAAAGACTTTAGAGTAAATATAAAATCCAGAGCACTGGGAATAAAACAATGGCCTCAGGTCAGGGATAAGATGAAACCCAGGGTGAGACTATCAGACCTTTCTTTGAGACCTCGGAAAGATTCAAGGTAGTACCTCCTAGTCCAGTGATAGCAAACCCTTTAGAGTGTTCAGTAACTCATAGCCCGCTGTGGCACATGTAGCATAGGTTCGCCACAACCATCCTAGGCCCTGTGCTAGATAAAAAGAGCTGTGAGAGTACTTTCTATCACTTCCACATTCCAGAGCAAACTTGCATGGGCAGAGCTTTTATGTAACAGACAATAATTTGATACATGGGAAACTCACAAAGACTTTAAAGGAGCAATGTCAAGATGGACTACAACGATCAGAGGCAGTCAAAATGAAAAAAAAAAAAAAAAAAAGACTAAATCCCCTACTCCAAGAAACAGAGCAGACAGAAAACTCCAAAGCTCGTCATTCCTTATGGAAAAGAAAGGATTCCTCAGAGGACAAAACCAAGAGCCACTGAAAACAATGCATAAGGGAACAAATCCTGGAGGATTTCTTCAAAACTGAGCCCTAATCAAGGAATATTCCTGCTTCCAGAGTAGGGCAACCTACTCACAAAAACATGTGCTTCAATGGATTTGAGAATTACTAAGGTCCAGGATCTGATCCACACTTCTCTCTCCTTCTGTTTCAATGGAAGTGTTTGCTCTAGTTACCCCATCTTCACCACTATATGCCTGGTGGGGGACAGGGTGGATGGGGAGAGGAAGAACTTGTCTTTCTTTCTCCTGCCTCCAGATCAGAGGGCTCCTCCCCACCAAGCCTGATAAAGACCCCAAGGCGCTGCACCATGAGGTGCTGGGACTGGACTCCAGGAATCCTGGGAGGTGGTGACTATGTCTATCTGTGGAAGGCTTGGGAAGTGCCATAGCCAGGGTAAGACTGCGGCAGACTGTCTGCAGCGCTGACCACCACCGCCACCACCACCTCTCCCCTGTGTTGTGCCTGCCATCCAGAGGCTGAGCTGGTTTTTCCACCCTCAGCTCTGGGCCATTCTTATAACTCTAGTGGAAGCAAGGATCTGGGGCTTCTCAGCTCAGAACTTCTTTCTTTCTTTCTTTCTTTCTTTCTTTCTTTCTTTCATTCTTTCTTTTTTTAAATGTATTTGGTTATTACAGGGTCTCACTACACAGCTTGGACTCGTAGCGATCCTCCTGTTTTTCAGCCTCCCCAGGGCTGGGATTACAGACATGCACCAGTATGCCTGGACTCTATGGCTGGCTCAGCCTGCCCTGGGGTGGGGCTAGCAAAGCTTGTGGTGCCTGGGATCAAACTGCGGCCCCTGTGCTTGCCTAAGTTTGCCTAAGCAGGCGCATCAGTCCACTGGGTTATCTTGCCAGCCCACTCTTTCTTTTGTTCTTGCTATGCAGCTCAGGCTGGTCTCCCACTCGCTGTGTGTGCGCCACCACACGTGGACTGAGCTCAGGACCTAGAAGGCATTCCAAGGACCATTTGTACTCAACAGGGAACCTAGCTGCATGTTAAGGAGTCCAGGCCATCTGTGAGAAAAAAGGTCACATGGAGGTGAACCAGGGTCCCAGACACAGCGCACCCAGCATGCGGTGCAGAGATCATCTGTCCTGGCCACGCCCCTCCTGAATTCCTTACCATAGAGCCAGAAACAAGTAAATGGCTGCTGTATTAAAGAACTACACTAGGTGGTTTATTACACAGTGACAGACAACGCAAGCAACAGTGTGTGCTCCCGTGCACACACATTCTACCTAATGCCTGGCTCTACCCAAGAAGCACATAAGTCTTACAACCACGTGAGGCTGCAGACACTGTTAGGATTTTACTTGATGGGAAAGGTAACAAAGCCAGGCATGGAGGTAGCCTGGAGGCTGAGGCAGGAGGATCACTGTGAACTTGAGGCCAGCCTGGGGTACAGAGAGAGTTCAAGGCCAGCCTGAACTACAATGCAAGATGCTGTCTCAAAAAACAAACCAAAAATGAAAAACAACAATAAAAAAAAAAAGAAGAAGAAAAGAAAGATAGAGAAAAGCAAACAGACCCTACGCAGTCACTGCAGCAGAGCGGTCTAGCGGCAGGCTGGAGAGCACTTCCCCTCCAGGAGCAGGTGCAGCCTCTTTAACCTATAGAAAGGCCCTTCCCACTGCATCTGTGGGAAGCTTCGATCTTCCTGTGCAGCTACCTGAATTTAGGCCAATTTAGGGCTCAACTGTAAGAATTCACTCCATGTTTTCTTAAACTAGGTTTGGAGATAGGAGCCTAAGCTTTTGGTATAATTTTCTTCAAAGCATTTTGTGGTGTCAGTTTTTAGCTTTCACTCGCATTCTACAATTTGTACGGCAAACCTGACACGTGAGGTACTGCCCGTACACGAGCGAGGCGCACCTCCATGGCAACGAGGCTCCCCCACTTGCTCGCTCCAGCATCTGAGCACCTACCACACATTGGTAACATGTCCAGTGTGGATACGCAGCCAATGAACAAAACAACATCTTCCCTAAGGGAACTGATATTTCAGTAGGGGAGGTGGAAAACAGGCACATGAAATTCATAAATATGTAGCGACGAGGGTTAAGAAGGTGGCTGGAAAGCAAAAGAACAGGAAATGGAGTGCTGTGCGTGTCTGTAAAGGCACAACGACAGGCAGTGAGGCACCAGCGACGTGAGGCACCAGCGACGACAGGCCTGCCTTTGTTACATGTGCTCCAAGAATGAAAAAGCTGAGCTGAGCCAGGAAGGCACCGCACAGAAGAAAATGGTTCTGCGCAGAGCTGTGGCAGGAGAGAGGATATTTTCTAAAAAGACAAAGGAATACCTGCACCTGCTGCACAGGAACAGCCGAGTGCAAGTCGCTAAGTCTGTTCTGAGAGCTGCACCATCCTGCCCTGGGCAGAAAAGGTTCCATGAGGGAAACGGGGGAGGGTGGGCAGCAGCTGTTTGGGGCTCTGTGGGCCGTGGGGCATCTAAAATTCATCCCGTGGGCCATGGGGGCCGCAGAAGGGCCCTAGAAAGGGAGCATCATGCTGTTTGGAGACGACAGCCCTGGCCACCCTCTGGAGAACAAAGCCATCGGAGGACACCGCCACGCCTCCTGGAAGCCAGCAGGCTGGCCGCCAGGTTGGGTTTTTACCGGTCCGTCCAAGATACAGAAGGGAGGTCGACGGGCAGAGACTGTCTGCGAAGGCTGATGACAAAGTCTGCTGCTTCTCACCAGTCAGGAGGTCGATGACATACCAGATGTCCTGCTTCTTACCTGGAAGGTCACAGGACACTGTCATTTACGCCTGACCTACATGGGAAGATGGACTGTGGCCAAGTGGCTCTCAATGTCGAGGACGCTCTCTGCTGAGGCTTGAAATCCACAGGCCCTGGAGACACTGCGATGGGCCTCTGAGGTGCCGAAGGAAGTCAGCGCTGAAACAACTTCCTGGGCCACTAGATTTTATATCTGATACTACAATCATGATATCAAATTTCCCCAAACATAATCAGCTAATTATAGTTTAATAAAAGCCTCCTAACTTTCAAAGTTGATGTTACTGCTTTGATTAGTGGCCTTAAATATGAAAAAAATCTTGACTTCTGCAGTGGGCAGCCATTTTTTTCCCCCCACAGAGTAGGCACTATATAAGTACAGAAGCATACCTAGGGGTTCATCTCCCCAGAAACCCCAATTTTTATTTCCCGGTGTCCTTATTAATTAGCCCATAGCTGAAGAGAACTATAGTTATCACAGCTAACTGTAATGAGCTAGTAGCTATGCCTGGGCAGTGTAGCTGGTGGGCACCTGATGCCAATGAAGCTGAAGTTGGCTCCGCCTCTATGCCCAGGCTATAAGCTATTCCCAGGCAACAGGACATAGTCCTTGCTCTGGGCCACTGACGAAAAGGCATGGCCAGGTGGACAGCACAAGTCAGGCACCAGGGCTGGGGAAACCCACAGCATGGTACCTAGGGAACGTGCAGCAGGACATCGAGGCTGGCATGAGGCACAGGGCCTCTGATCTGAAGGTTGGCACAGCCACTGTGATGTGTGCATCACTGTGGCGTAGGCAGAGCCTCTGTTTATTTGTAACGTGCCAACTCACTGGAAAGACATCCTACAACTGAGGACTCTTGAGATAGAATTCTGCAACAGTGGGATGGATCTCGGGCAGTAAAATTCACTAAAGCTGTACTTCATTCTAACAGATGTAGCAAACAGGACGGTTCTATGTATGTGCAACTTGCCTGTGGATCATAACTCTTCTCAATGCTAAGATCTTAATATATTTTTAAAAATGAAACTGTCACCAAGTAGCTCTGACCATAAATCCTTTCTATCTGTCATGATATACACACACTTCAAGGACCATCAGTCTGCATAACCTGGTTACACCTTCAGTGGATGAGTTGGGCAACTGCCAGTGCTCTTAAATACACTTAATGAAGTCCATTAAGAGGGTACCACACAAAGACGATGGAAACCCAACACCCCAATGGCCTCAGTAGGTAACGCACTGCTGGCAAAAGCCGGGAGCCCAGGCAGCAAACAGTGGCAGAGAAGATCAGAAGATGTCAGGGGGGCCTGGAGTAGCCACCGAGCCAAGCAGGCTTTGGTGATAGCTTCCGGCGAATCCATAAGCCGGGAGCTCCTTAGCTGAAGGGCTGGAAGGGACAAGAGGCGCAGCATCCCTAGCAAAACATTAAAAGGTGGCCTGCCTCTGAAACCCAGAAATATACATACAGCTTCTAAGGCATGAATAAGCAGTAAGTACTTTCAGTTCCTCAAAAACAAAACAAAATGAAAAAAACAAAACAAAAAAAAAAAACCTCCCATACAAACACAAAGTATTATTACTATGATTTAAAGATAAATATAGCTCTGCTTTGTGTTACAAGTTCACTTTTATTGATATTGTGGCAGAAAAGTAGTAAAGAAAAGCAGGTGAATCAATGTTTTGCAAACTGTGACCCTGAGGTATGAAGACAGCTTACGTAGACGAGCTGTTAAGCGCTATTTCTACTCAATATTCTGATAGCAAAGAAGGCTAAAGAAAGTCCTATAGTTAGTCAGTAGCCAGGCCTGGCTTCTCCTCCTCAGCTCAGACTATTAAATTCACTTTAAATTTCTCCCAATTGTAGCTGGCCACGTTGCAATCTTACAATCACAGAAATAGGCCAGCCCAGCACCTAAAAGCTTGTTAAATGAGTAACCACATTAATGGCGTCAATTTTTCTCCCAGGTTGGGGGAGCATTTTCTTAATTGGTCAGCTGATCACGGCATAAATAGAGCCAAGGCAGAAAGGGCTCTCCCACAGGATTCGCAAGGGGTGACAGCAGCCCCTAGATCTCTTTTTTTTTTTTTGGTACTGTGTTTCAAGCTCATGACCTTGTGCTTGCTAGGCAGGCGCTGCACCATGAGCTGCATCCCTGGCCGCATGGCCCCACGGGCCCCACGGCCCCACAGCCCCACGGCCCTGCAGCCCCGCAGCCCCCTCTCCTGACTGCTCCTTTCCCATATTCCAGGACTCATTGTCAAAGAGATCCAAGTTTTAGTATAGAAGATAGGAGCTCTTACCCATGTAGAGAATGCCATCTGAGCTTCGGCAAGGGGACGCCTGCACCAACTCTGGGATGGTAAAGGGAAGTTTCTTTAAACAAAAAAGAAAGGAACAAAAAAAAAATTAACCAAGTGTTGCACAACTATTAAAATATTACTGGGCAGTATGTTTCTGTTGCTCAGTTCTGCTAAAAAGAGAGAAGCTCTTAGCAGACTTGAGTTCTCCTAACGGGAGCCCAAAGGAAGGGAGATGCCTGAGCCCCCTGTGCACTTCCAACAGGCCCTGGGCTGAGCTCTGGAACCAAAATCCTGTGCTTGATTCGTGAGGCAGATTCAGTCTCCTGCCCAGGGTATCTGCTCTAGGTGACATAAACCTTTTATGCAAAGACTTCCGCAAATATAGAGTGCTGCACATTTAAAAGGAGGAGAAAGGATTCTCCTGTCTTGGAGGAACACTGACAGAAAGATACCGACTCCCAGAATGACAGGAAAGGAGTTATGACGTTAATGCTACAGAGCAAGACCCGCGGCACCCAGCGTGAACACTGAGGGAAGGCCTCATTACTCGGGCAGCACAAGGGGCTGAGGCCGAAAAGCCATGGCTTGGTGTTCTGTGCAGCGAATAATCGCATCCTGAAAAAACGGAAGAAAATCGAATCTCTTGCTTATGAAAAGGAAGTCATGGCAGGTGCAAGAAAAAGAAACTCAGAGGAATCTAAAGGTTTCAGCAGATTTCATCATAAGACCGATGTGCACAGCTGACATCTGACACGTCCTCTGGCTAGTGCCTGTTTCAGGTTATGTTATTTTGGAACATTTTGTGTTCTTGAAACTATTCTATCAATGCCTGTTATAGAACCTCAGGATTCTATAACACTGTCACCTTTTTCCCTAAGTGGGGGGGGGGGGATTCCCTGTGGCATTAAAAACAGAAGTGCAAAGAGTAATCAATAATCTGGATTCTTCCATCATCTCAACATTCAAACTAAGCCTTAGAAAAAGAAAAATGGTTTGGGGGTGCATGCCTGCAATCACAGCATTTGAGAGGTTGAGGCAGGAGGGTTACAAATTCGAGGACAGCCTGGACTACACAGAGTTCATGGGAGACTAGTCTAGGCTCAGTATTTTTCTAGAATTCGCCAAATCACAAAAATGTGGGGTACAAACCACAAGTCTATATTCCCAAGTGGAGCCTGGGGTAGAATACCACATGCCTTCTCTAAGGAGGCATCTGACAGGGTAGGGTGGAGACAGTGTTTTCGGCAACACTGTGTTAAAGGTCAGGGTCAGAGGAAGCTTTGTTACTAGGAAGACTTTTTTTTTTTTTTAATTTTATTAATTTATTTATTTGTTTGCTTGTTGTGTTTGTTTGTTTCTTTTTATTTATTCATTTTGTGGCTGGCTCAGCCTGCCCTGGTGGTGGCGGTGGCGCTGGCGCAGCATGTGGTGCCGGGGATCGAACTGCAGTCCCCGCAGTTGCCTGAGCCCTCCTAAGCAGGTGCTTTAGACCACTGAACCATCTCGCCGGCCCCACTAGGAAGACTTTTATCCTTCCAGTGTGCTGGTTGGGCCACTTGCAGCTTCTGGCCTGGGTCTGCATTTCTGAGCTCTGGTTATACATTTAAAAACTCATTTGGGACACTCTGCAAAGGTACTCACGTCTGCGATCCACACCAGACCATCTGAATCAGAATCCCCAAAGTTTTTTTGATCTATATATTTTATTTATTTTTTTGCGGGACCAGGGTTCAAACTCACAACCTTGCATTTGTCAGGCAGGCACTTGTGCCACGGAGCTATCTCCCCAGCCCCACAAAGTTTTTTTGAGACAGGATCCTACTATGCAGTTATAGCTGGCCTTGAACTTACTATGTAGCCCAGGAGGGCCTCAAACTCACAGTGATCCTCCCACCTCAGCCTCCTGAGCCATCTGGCTTCCCAGGAGTTTATCCCAGGTGAACCTCACGTGCCAACGCAGTTGAGGACAGGGTTGGGAACCTCCAGAGTATACAAAGAAGATAAAACCTCTCACCGTTAGGCCTTCGTTATTCTTGCCCCCGAGTGTGTACAGGCTTCCATCGTTGGGATCTGGGAGGAAGGCAGGCCTAGAGATTAAACAGTAGGTGTCAATGATAAAGGGGAGCCCAAGGCACAGGGCTGTCAAAGTCATGCAGAACAGTAATATAGAAGTAGTGGGGAGCACCGTGTGTCTGTGCGCGCATGCACGCGCACGCCTGCGTGGGACAGCTATGACTACTGCTCCCTCATTGACACCACACATATATAAAATACCTGTATGGTGTGGTGGGTTCCTATCACAGCACCTGTAGTCAGTCAGTCTGTCTGTCTGTCTGTCTGTCTGTCTGTCTCTCCCTCCCTCTCTCCTGTAGTGGGCCTCCAGTGCTAGGCAAGGGCTCTATCCCTGAGCTACACTCTCAGCCCTCACTTACTCTTGTTACACCTGAAGCTTGTGTGCACGCGCATTCAGCAACTAGCCTCCTAAATCCTGACTGAATAAATCAGGTGATGAATTAAAAGAGAAGTGCTGAGCAAAGCTTACTCTTCCAGATACAACTACAGACCATATTCATTCAAGTGAAATAAATCAGATCCGCTTGTATAAGTATCATATTATCTTCCTAGTGTAAGAAACTGAAAGAGTAAATACGAT
>PVKN010005012.1:0-31948 GCA_004027915.1 Capromys pilorides
ATATATATATATATATATATAGCTGCTCATCTATACTTCTTCAAAAAAATCAAAATCTATGTACAAGATGAAAAAGATTAAATGCCTTTTATTTTTTATTATTTTTAAAATAATAATATAAAATCAAAATTTTGCTTTAGAACAAAATAAAAAAGTAAAAGAAAGATTCAATGCCTAGGTATACTGTGTTTCTGTAGTTCCAACAGAAATTCTGGAACAGCAGCAGACGTATTAGCAATGACAGCTTCTCCACCTACTGAATCCACAAGTCTGAGCTATCATCTGTCTGGCTGCAAGAACTTCACATAGAAGCAAATCCCCACAGCAGCTCTCTGCAGAGAAGGTGACAGCCCAACATGCCCACACTCTGAACTCAGCAACTCATGTCACAGTCATCTGAACTTGGCCTGAGGTTCATCTCCTCTGTCCGACTCATCCCTCTGTTGATTATCTTAAATGGGAACGTTAAGTAAAAACAAATGAAGAAAGCAAGTAGCTATTTAAAACTGTTTTTGAAGTCGGGAGATCCACATCTATAATCATACCAATATATCTCTACAATTAAGCAGGCTGCATGAACCATCACAGAATAAAATCCTCTACTTAAATCTAAAGTAAGAAAAAGAACTAGGCTGCCCAGAAATAACAAAAATGTTGGCCCATTAAGGTCAGATTTATTACTGGCCACTATTCTATTGATTCATAGGTCACTTTCACACATTCACAGCCTAAATCTAAAAGCCAATGTACTAGTAAATGAAGAAGCATCTCCATGAGACTCAATAAGGCACAGCAAGAGCACACATGGGAGAAAAAACTGACAATGTGCCACCTGCTACATGCCCAAGAAGTCAGTCATACGTGGTGT
The DNA here is from genome assembly GCA_004027915.1 of Capromys pilorides. Taxonomy (NCBI): domain Eukaryota; kingdom Metazoa; phylum Chordata; class Mammalia; order Rodentia; family Capromyidae; genus Capromys; species Capromys pilorides. The sequence goes on from PVKN010005012.1 coordinate 869, forward strand.
TAGGGTTGTGTCTAGTCACTCCCCCAAAACCTCAAGCAGTCAATAGGCAGCTTCTACTGTGATTAACTTCTAATCCAATGTGGGAATTATGGGTGTGAGTGCTATACCTACCTGCCCTGGGGGCAGATAATCTGCATACAAATGTAAGGAGAGGAAAGAGGCTAGCTAGTTGCTGAGCTAGTACTGCTCCCCTTTGCTCTTTGTTGTTTTCTGTCACCATAAACAGTTGCCTTCTGCCTTGGGGCCAGCCAAGTATGGACTGAAACCTCCACTAACTGTGAGAAACAGAAATCTTTCCTTCCTTAATTTTGGGCGTCATGTATCTTGTCACAGCAATGACAGAAAAGTAATTAAGATACTTGGCCTTTCCAAAACTGTTCATCTGACAGAAGAACTGACCATGAGGCCAACATGGCAATTGCAGAGTCAACAGAAAAAGGTCACCTCACTTGGGGAGCAACAGGAGCAGGCCCAGAGGAATGCACATATGTGCGTGCACACACACACACACACACACACACACACGAATAGTCAAATGGAACAGGAAACACAAAGAGACCTACATACACACCAAGCAAACATTGAAAAACTCAGCAAGCATATGAAGTTGTTTTAGACTGTTGAAATCTAAGATATATCTTATATACCAAAGACCAAGAAGCACTCCTGTCAACACCCTGGGTTCCCTCCCAGGACTCTACAATTGAAGCACCAATTGCACAAAAAAGTCAACCAAACCTGCTGAGGCAAAGTAGTCCAAAGATTCCTGTGCAGGGCCATGGAACATTAGTTTTCCTGCAGCCAATAAGGTGAGGCTATCAAACAGCTTGAAGATAGAATACCGAGGCTGATGAATGGAGAAGATGATTGTCCGTCCCTGCCTAGACATCCTACATTAAGAAAGAAAATAACAGATAATTTAATAACTAACCTTTCTACTTTTTGAAAAAGCATCTAATGCAATCTTATTGTGAGACCATTGGTTCTCAGTTCAGCCCAGTTAGTTTTTCATTACTTTACCTTCTCACCTCATCTTATACTTCTTGTTTGATACATGTTCTGCTACAGGATCAAACCAGAAGATCATTAATTTCAATATAAGGTGGGCTAGATGTACCTAAAGTTTCTTATAAGCAAAGAGACTTCTAAACCCATCTGAAGATAATGTATGAAAAGCCTAAATAAGTTTTTAAAAAGGTGCTTATGGTACAAGAATACGATGATTAAAATCTGAAATAAAATATCTATTTGGGGGCCGGTTAAATAGCTCAGTGGATTTCTGGAGTTCAATCCCCAGGCCCGCTGTGCCAGTCTCACCCCCAAGGTGCACTGAGACAGCAACTCAGAGTGAGCTTGGTGGCACACACCTATAATCCCAGCGCTTGGGAGACTATAAACAGGAGAATCACTGCAAGTCCCATCTAAGTAGTGAGACCCTGTAGACTCTATACTAAATACACTTTTAAAAATGTCTATTTGGGTAACTATAAGAAGTTCAGTATTAGCAGAGAAGGAAGTGTGTCTGTGTGTGTGTGTGTGTGTGTGTGTGTGTGTGTGTACACGTGCACATACACATGCTAACAGGTGGCCTGGTATTGGTGCTGATGAAAAAATGAAAATCACTGCACAAAAACAGGCCCATAATGCACCCTTCATTCAAAACAGGGAACATTAGTTGGTAGACAATAGGGACTGGATAAAGGACTCAGAGAGTGGAGTCTCCTGACACACCTGCTGCTTAAAGAGTAGTCTGAGGACCAGGGCCAGTATCACCTCTAGAGTCTCTTTGGAGCATCAGGGGTCCATCTCAGACCTAAGGAAACAGAGTCTCCATTTCCACCCATTTCAGGTGAGGAGTATGCACTGCAGAGCTTGATAAGGATGGTTCAAACCTGTCTGCATGAGGAGGAATGCTGACATGCTATACAGTGAAAAATACAAAATACGTTCATTGTTCTCCAATGAATACCATCAACATAATTACATAAAATAAAAATATCATGTCTATGATCTGTAGCAGAACCTGAACTCTAGACCTACAACTGTTCAGCAAATAACATCTAAATCTAAGGTATCTAAATCCTTACACATCTTCCTGTCCTCCCAGCACAGAGACTTGCTCCTGAGGGCATGTGATACTGGGCATCCATGAGCATAGAATTCTGGGAGCTTAAAAAAATGGAACAAGGTAGGCATGATAGTGCATGACTATAATCTCAGCACTTGGGAGGCTGAGGCAGGGGGATCACTGTTAGGTTCAAAGCCTGAACTACACAGTGACTTCAAGGCCAGCCCGAACTACAAAGCAAAATCTTAACCAGAAAAACAAACAAAGAAACAAAAAAAAAAAAAAAAAAATGGGGCAAAGGGGCTTCTAGAAGTTGTAGACAAGAGGAATAACCAATTAGAGCAATTTGAAGATTAGTCACATTAAACAATTACTTGAGAAAATGAAAGCCAAATCTCTCACAGCCTGAAATCAGAAATATTAGGTACTTTGAGGCTTTTAATATATAAACACTATAAAAAAGAATCACAATGTGATATATGTATTCTAAGATGTCTTTCACACACCCTCCCTGAAAATGAGACCTAACTAGAGAATAAGCCCTAGCATGATTTTTCAGATTCTTGCAAGACTGTAATAAGCCTCATCTCCCAAAGAAGTGCCAGCTAAGATCTATTGAATTATAAAATTGTATCAGTATATAATTAAATATAAATATTAATGACATGAATATTTTAAATAAATGATAATATAAAGTATAATTAAGAATATTTAAATACCCAAGTGGGAACATGGGGATGAGAAAGGTAAATACACAAACTTGACACTTATTACTTACTGATTGACTGATCCTATTACAGGCACAATGCACAAATAATATATGCAACTGATAACAAATACACATGGTGTACAGGACCACCTGGGTCAAGGCCTTGCTTCAGTTTAGCCATTATCACAACTGGACTTAGGACCCACGGGCTCCCCACAACTACAAATACACTTTAGTGTCGTTACTCTTGTCATGGGTCACACTGGAAGTAGTAGATTAGAATTAACTTGCTAGAATTCCAATAACTTTTGCATGGGATTACAAATATAAACTTCCTTGGCCATGATGAGAACCAGGAGAGGCTCTCTATAACATAGGTTGTGTCTAATATGAATCTTTACAATTCAATATATTGTGAACTGTAATGGATGTACTTATGCACTGACAGGAAATATAGAAACATTTTCTGAATTTTATTGCTATTTATCATTGCTTTTATGTGGACCATCATTTTTTACTGCCATCAATGTTATTGCCACTCCCTTCTCTAGAGTATTTAATTAACTTAATAGAAACTTTGTGGATCCTCACCTGCAGTGCAAGAGGCCATGACTTAGGGGACGCAACCATGGGATAAAATCACTGACAGCTGTGTTGTCAGTGCTCTAAGAGCAGGCTGCACGGACAGGAAGTGCTCATTTAAGGATGGCTGGAGTGCTAGACATGAGAGATTGTGGCTGATAGTGCTATGGGAAATGGCAAGAAATTCAGGCCAGAACTTGAGGTTGGACGATGACATGAAGAGGTCATGTCTGTATTTGAATAAAGGAAGATTTTTATACATGGGGGAAAAAAACTCTATTATGTCTTTTGGAGCAAAAATTAACATAAGACCTGTCTTATTTTGGGAGACATAGGGTACACATATATTTATTTACATTCAATAATTTCAAATAAAATATAGATGTATACTTCTATAGTATACACATGTGCACTTAAAGGTATAATCCCTATGCTTGTACACTCAGGGTCTTGAAGCAGTGACATTCCAGTAGCAGTGAGCACACTAAGTGACCAGATCTTGGTTTCCAACCATTACTGACATCAAAAGGAGCCAGAGTTCCTATAGACATGACTGATGCAGGAAAAGTACAGGTAAGCTCAGTACATCAGTGACTATGAAATAAAGAAACACAAGGTGAACAGGGAGGTAGCAAAAGAGAAAAAAAAAAAAAACATATTAAAGAGGCTCTAATGTCAAAATAAGGGTTACTTTCATCATTAAAATGGGGAAAAATAACAATCATACCCCACTGAACAAATGGGCTATAAACAGAAAAGGGGAAAGAGAAAACCTCTTAACACAAATATAGCAGTCATTCTATACTAGACAACCACAAGAACTTATGTTGTATGTTAACAACAGAGGGAGAGATATGATGAGGACCAGAATAAGGGCATCATGACCAATATTCTCCCTCCACAAAATGCTTATCATTTACCAAGGGGAAAAACAGTGAGGTCACACTAGAGGGGCCAAGAGGACCGTAGGACCAAGGCTCACACCACCTGTGGTGGGAATGGCCCAGGGTGTGACATAGTGTTCTATAGCTGGGTCAACTCATGGACAGCAGGGTAGACCCAGGTCCAACCCCATGAAATGCACTAAGACTCACAAGGACAAGAAAGAGAGGAGAACAATACAGAACTCTCCCACATTGGAAAACAACACAAAAAAAGATCTACTTCTACAGAGGAACCTCACATGGCAAGAAGAGAACCTCACCTGGCTAGCACCTGCCTAGAACCACCTAGATTGGATGGCGCTGAAGCCTGGAAAGTGACTTCCTCACTGGAAGGGGAGCACAAGGGAGTGTCCTGGCTCCTCAAAGTTATGCTCAGGAGTACATTTGGGTAAGGAAGAATAACACTGGAAAGAAATATGTAAGTAAGAACAGAGAGGATAGAAAGCTCAGCAAAGGAAGCAAAAAGTAACAGTTTAGGAATACAGGTGAGAGAAGTGTGATATTCATTATACCATTCTTAGAGCTTTTCTGTCAGCTTCAAATTATTTTTATTAGTTTTAAGGAAAATATCCTTTAGGAATTTTTCTTATAAATGTCCCTGTCTTGTTTCTTGATTGAAACAAATGCTTTGCTTTTACTTCATTCTTCCACTTGTCCTTAAATCATAGGAGTCACTGTCTGAAGCATTACATGCCAGGGTTAGTACCTAAGTTGTTGCTGCTGGTTTTTCTTCAGCACAGGCCCAGAACACCCTACCATAGGCGCACGCTCTCAGCACCTTGCCACACCATCCTAGCCAAGCTCTTGTCACTCCTCAAGAGCTTCCACCCTGGCATCCTCACACTCCCTACTTCCAACTGTACAGCCTCTCCACAGCTGCCCGTGCTCTGCTCTGAACTCTGAAAATGCCTCCCATGTCACCTACGGTCAGTCAAAGCCATACTTTTCACAGAAGTCTGTGTACTCTGTCACCAACTAAAAGTCACCTCATAGCCTGTTCCACCTGTTGTGATAGGCTGAACTGTCCTCCCCAGAACTCAGATGCTAAAGTTCTAATCCCAATACCTACAAATGTACATTTGGAGGTAGTCTGAAAACATGTGAGTGAAGTTAAATGAGGTCATTGATTGGGTCTTAATCTGACTAGCATCCACGTAAAAGATTAGCTCACAAGCACACAGAGGGAGAAGACAGCTACTCACAAGCTGGTGATGAAGGACAGAGAAGAAATGACCCCAGGATACCTTGAGCTTAGATTTCCAGCCTCCTAGAACTGTAAGAAAAACTGACTTCTGGTCTTTAAGAAATTTAGTCTGTGGTATTTTATTACAGCAGTACATTAGCCAACCTCTGCTCCACTCAGACCCTGGATTCTGCCCTCTGGCCTCTTTGATGTCCCACATACAGTAGCTCTGCTAGGCTCTGTGCTACTGGCTGTTCCTTTCAGCTAGAGCTCGCTCTCACCATGTCCAGCCTGGTCTCTCTCACTCCTTCTCTGATCACAATGTCTTCATTGATCCTCCTGCCATTGAAAATAGTTTCACCCTGCTAGAGTCATCGTTCCCTGGGTTTATGTTTCAACTTTCTCTTAGCACTTCTTTTTTCCTTGACTGTCTCTCTGCAACAGGAAAGAAGAAATTCTGCTATTCACTTTGAAGTATTCTGCATCAAAAACACCTGGTACACAAAAGTGCTCTATGATTTATACTAAATGAAGAAACAATGTTCTTTTAGCATTTACCTTTTCAAGAGAGAAAGGACAGCATTTGCTGTGCTTGAGTCTAATCCAGTTGTGGGCTCGTCTAAGAACAAGATAGAAGGATCCGTAATCAACTCCATCCCTATGCTGGTCCTTTTTCTTTCACCTCCAGACACACCACGGATAAACTGAGTTCCAACCTAAAACACAAAGTACTACCGTCACTAACAGGAACAATTGTGACCAGTATCATTTTACGAACTATTCTGTGCCAGGACTATGTGAGATACTTCATCTCATCATCCTCATCATTCCGAACAGCAAATAAATGGACACATGAGAGAAGAGGGCAGTTTCTTTTGTACTATATGTATTAACTGAGGATCAGGTCAGAGCTGTTGGAAGGAAATACCTGATGTGAGGCTCATGCTTTCTACTAGTCTGTATGTTCCTTATAGTATCCAATGTTTCACTTTAAGGCAGTAAGTTAAAAAACACAAAGTTATGGCCCTGACATAGTGAAATTGTAGTCCAAAATAGTAAATAAAGATAGGAGCAGAAAAGGGTAAGAATGTGTTGTAACCCATTAATCTGATAACACCACTCACTGCCTCTTCCAAAAGTCCCAAAATAGATTTCAGAGAAAAGAATGGACTTTGAGTGAGAATATCTACTTTCTTCCATGCCGAACAACCTTTATCACCTTTTCAGCTCTGTAACAAATTCCAAACTGACTCTACCTTACTGCAGAATTACCTTTTTTTTTGGGGGGGGGGGGGGGTAACTAGAGATCAAACTCAGGATCCTGTGCTTGCCAGGCAGACACTTATGCTACTGAGCTACCTCCCTAACCCCTATAATTCCTGATTCATCCTTTTAGACAAATCCAGAAGGCAGAACATTCCAAAGGGCATCTGGCTGAATCTTGTTAACCACTCAATGTCACTGCATGGTGAGTGGTGCAGGAAGGCTTTATGGAGGCTGGAAGATGGACTCAATTACAAAAAGTCTCCAAAGATACAATAATCAAGGGCTACCCATTGCCATATTAACAACTAAACCACAAAAGACATTTGCAGATAATCTGGGAAATATCATTGAATATGGGCTTCACATAACTGATGGTGAAGACATTGCTCATCTTGTTTATTGATAATAGTAATGTGGTAAAGCAGTGTTTTGTTATTTTTCCACTTCTTTATTTTTCTGCTTATTTGTTTTGGTGCTAGAAGTAGAACCTAGAGTTTTACACCTCTTAAGCCAATGTTCTACCCTTAAGGTACATCCTCAGCCTCATGTTTTTATTTTCAGCAAACGTATAACATGTATTCAGGGTTGAATATTGTATAGCTTTTTAAAAACTACTTCAGTAAGAAAGAACTATAGCAACTATAAGATATTAGCAACCGAAAATTGAGAGAAATGGTATCAGTAGTCATACTATTGTATTAACAATCATATAATAATTGTATCTTAATAATTAGATTTCATTTGCTATACTTAAAAGTTAGTTAAAGCTAAAACTTTTAAAATTATTTCTATTAGTTACAAATTCTAAGAACTCAAAATCTGACTCTGTGTACTTTCCCTGGAAATGCAAGCAAACAGCTGGTAAAGTAAGCACAAGGCAGGAAGGTGGTAGAGTTCACTTAAAACCCATCGGCAGAGAATTTGCCTGGCATGTGTGAGGATCCCAGTGCATTTTTCCAGCACCGCACATAAGAAGAAAGTTAATGCAATAAAAGAAAGTACCTTACTGGAAAGACAAACTCAAGTAAACAACACCACGCTAAACTCTATCACTCAAAAAATAAAAATATGTAGCGAACAGTAGCATGCTGGAGTTGTTATTCTAAAAAAAATTAAGCAAAAAAATTGGTTTACTTAAAAGTGTCAGCAAGCATCATGGAAAGCAGCAGCTGGTAGAAACCCTATGTTCCATGGTCTTCAGGAGGGGATACTGGAAGGGCTAACCATGGCCATTATAAGCTCAGTAACTCAAAGTTTGGAACTTTCTACCCAAAGCTCCACATGTCTACTAAGCAAAATCTCCTATTTTTCTCACTCACTCCTCTCATTTTCTCTTCTTGATCCTGCACCATTACCCCTACATGGGGTCATTTTGTCCTCTTACTCACCCACATCTGTATCATTAAAACCTAAAAGACACCCTGCATTAAAGAGTCGAGAAATTTAATGTTAGCACAAAAGTGGGGGAAGGCAGCAGACAGAAGGGACTGGAAACAAAAAGTACCAAAAGAAAGTCTATGGAAAAGATAACCTGAGTGCTACACAATGAAATCTTAACATGACTAAATATAATTTTGGAAGCCAAATTACAGCACAACGAAACCTACAGAACAAGAACCCTTGGACCATTTGGATTCTTCAGATCATCAGTTCTAGAAATATAACTCAAGAAAGCAATGATGAAACAAAGTTCCTGAAGGAAGAGAGGGAGAACAGCTAAATGTGGGAAGATAAAAACAGAAAGAAGAGTTAGTACATAGGTATCAACTGAGCATGACCACGAACATGCGGAGGATACATGGAAAAGGCCACACAAGTACACCTGTCTAGCTTAGACTTCAGCCCCAGGATTCACCCACCGTGAAGACTGGTTTTCCAACTTAATTTCTACATTCACATGATGCAGTCACTTGTCTTTTTTCTCATCGTTATGGAAAACGACCATTCTGAGCATACACATTCTAGGAAATTTGTGACTAAGATTATATAATCTGCATGGAGAAGTTCCTATTTGCTGGCTATGACAGTAAGCTTTTTTCACATTACCTTGGAGTCTGCCACTTTATCCAGACCTAACTCTTTAATGACCATATTAATCCTTTCACTTTTTTCATGATTCTTCATGGTTGTTGGAAGCCGAAGAGCTGCTGAGAACTGCAAATTTTCTCTCACTGTTAACGTGCCCATCACAACATCATCCTTAAGAAAAAACAGCATTTTACTGAGGCATATCAAATCTCTTCCAAGATCATCACTCTAGTATAGGTGCTTTATTCCATGAAAATACCAAGCCCCTAATAAGGTTCTAGTTAATGGGGATCTTTTGAGTCTACAGATTGCAGTGACTCCACATACAGACACCTGCAGATTCTTGATGGACACATCTCCATTCCCAACCTGCACACCAAAGGAGATCCCAGCTAAAGCTGCTAACATACTGCTGTGTAGGGATTTGCCAAGGACATCTCTCTAAGTCAGGGGAAAGATAAAGGTAAAAGAAAGGCAGAAAAGAACAACAGTGGTATTGTTTGAAAAGGATGTAACAGCTGCAATTGATGTCACTACCCTACAAGGCTCATATTCCACATCATCTCTGCCTTTCCATTTAACATCACCCTGGACATAATAGGAGAGCATGAGAAGCTGGTATAAAGGAAGTTGCTTCTATGTGCCTATCACACAGCCATCTGGAAGCACACTAAGCTATAAGCCAAGACACCCTTGTAGAAACAAAGAAACTGTTGATACTTACTTGTACCACATAACCTGAATTACATTTGAAATTGGTGGGCTGAGGTACTCCATTTACCAAAACATCTCCAGATAATCCACGTGGATCTTTCCTTGCAGCTAAGATATCTAACAATCTATAAAAGTACATATATTTTGTAGGGAATTTCCATCCAACACAGGTCATACTTTTTAACCATATTGAATCTAAATTCTGCTCAAGTTAGAAAATTAAGTCATGAAAATTAAGTTATAAAATATACATATAATTTATATAAAATATTAAAGCAAGGCATCCTTGGCATATCCAGCACAGACATCTCAAATGACCTTACCGTCTGACCCTACCATCCCAACCTAGGCAAAGTACTCCTTTATCTAAAGCTCACACCCTCAGTCTTACCTTCTGTTCTATTTCCCCACTTTTAATATTATCCCTTTGTTCCCTCTCCCCATGGGCTCATCGTATAGCCAGATACTTTTTCTTTTAAGACAAAAGATGTTAATGTAGAGTTGGGATTTTTTTCTACAAAAAAAAAAAAAAAAAAAAAAAAAAAAAGAAAGAAAGGGAAAAAGAAAAAAGAAAAAAAAAAACTATTTAGATTTAATTGCACAGTTGGCAGTGGGTTTTGGTTGTAGTTTGAGCCCTTGGTTTCTAAAAGGCTCATCATCACCATGCCAATCACTTTATCATGTCCTATTAGTAAAACTGTGCTAATTAGACTTCCTGGTCCTTGAAACAAAACCTGGCTCAATGGCACATTAGCCATAGCCCCTAGGATCAGACAGAACAAGCACAGCAAATGCTCACCCAACATGTGCTCATGGCAAAGTGATTTTTTAGCACTTGTGTTAAATTTTGTGTGATACGGGAAATTGAACCCAGGGCTTTCTGCGTGCTGCACAAGCACTTAAGCACTTAGCTATGTGCCTACCCTATAGAAGTTACTTCCAAAAATACACTGAAAGTGCATAAAAAAGGCTTGTGTTTTGCTGTTATACTCACGAAGATTTGCCAGAACCGGTGGGCCCAAGAATGGCATTGAGGCCAGGTTTCATGATCCCACTGTAAACACAAAAGCATACTATTTTATTGTTCATCTTAAACAAAGTTCTATTAACATCTGCACCGACTATACTCAATAAAAGTTGATAAAATTATGGACGGAAAGTAGCACCAACTCTTAAAAAGACAACAGAAAAAAGGAACTGATGACTAATGGAAGACTAGTATAACAAAAGAAGTCGATCACTAGTCAGAACCTGTAAGAAAGATGGATCAAGGAGCCTCTTCTATCAGATTGTTTTCCAAACTACTTATACCTTTTGGAACATGACACATTCAAACTGAAGTTTCCTTGAAATTGGCCTGGGAATATAGCTTATGTTACTTGAGTTAGAGCTTAGTATGCAGGTCAACCTGAATTACATTACTAGCAATGAAAAAGTTCCTTGAAATAATGGATTCTCATGAAGTCCTCCCATCCTTAAAGTGTAAAGAACCAAACTCCTTCTGAGTGATGTTTAATGATTTGCCTCACATGCTACCAAACCAAGTTCTACACAATCAGTGATTTACAGGATACCAGAAATAGTGGCTTCACTACTAAAATCTAATCAGAACAAAAACAATATATCTTAAGTGAAATCCAAAGGTTAGAATGCAGCATGCCAGAGGAAAAGAACACATCATCAGTTCTTATATATTAAGACAAATGTCTTATCAATTAGAAAAAGACAGATCAGAGGGCCACAGAGATAGCTTAGCAGATTAAGTACCTGCTTAGGCAAGTGCAGAGACCAGGTTTGATCCAGCCCCACACTCTGGCGCACCAAGCTGGCCCCCTAGATGGGCATGGTGGTGCACATCTGTAATCCCAGAGCTGGGAAGGCTGAAAATAGGAGTATCATTAGCAGTCCAAGATGCATAGTGAGATCCTGCACCAAATACATAAAAAATAAAAAATAGAAAAAGAAAAGACAGATCAGTTCCTTCCTTTCCTGAATACTGGAAAATACTCAGTTTAGAAAAAGGAGAGATCTCTCCAGGAGAGGATGCCCTTTAAGGATGAACAGGAATAAACAGACACAATTATGTTTCAAACAAACTAAGCATGAAACATAAGAGTGATGAATACCTGGGTAGACAGGAAGGACAAAAACCACAAAAAGCACATTGCAAGTGGACAATCATGATGAAATGGAAACCTCACACAACCCAGTCAAAATCCTGGTGTCTGTCTCTAGTCTCTCTTTAGAACTCCTAAATTAGTATTCCACAAATAAAACAGCATCTATTCCAAATGAAAGATCAGAGATGACAGCTATTTTAGTTTGTTTTGTTTTACATTTGTATTTTGTGCAGGGTCTCACTACTCAGCTTTAACTCATAGGGATCCTCTTGTTTTCGGCCTCTGCAGCACTGCAACTACAGGTATGCACCACCATGCCCAAACTGGGTGGCAGCGCACCTGGGGGTGGGGCAAGTGCCTGACAGCTATTTTAATCTTACATGATTCCCATAAAGGCCAATCCTATGATTATGCAATTGTCTTGGGTGATAAACTTCTCAGAGTCAGGCTGGGTGACAGCTTGGTGGTCTAAGAGCCTGCCTGGCAAGCACAAAGACCTAGGTTCAATTCTGATACCACATGCCATGCCAGCTCCAGAGCCCCAAGTGCAGCCTATGGGCCACTGAAACCAGATGTGATGGCACATGTCTATAATTCCAGCTCTGGGGAAGCTGAAACGGGAAGATCACTATGAGTCTGAGCTGAGTCCAAGCAGCATAGTGAGACTCTGTAGCAAGTAGATAGATAGATAGATAGATAGATAGATAGATAGATAGATAGATAGATAGATAGATAGATAGATAGATAGGCAGGCAGGCAGGCAGGCAGGCAGGCAGGCAGGCAGGCAGGCAGGCAGACAAAAACTTCTCTGGGCCACTTCGCAACAGTGCATCAAGCAAAAGGACCTCAGTGTTTACTGCCTCTCATTCCTGAACTGTCAAAGTTATACACTGCCTGGGGAGACAAAGGATAAACATACTTCTCAAAGAAACATCAAAGATAGAGTTCAATAAGCCTGAAGGAGGCAGCCACATAGAACTTCTTATTGTTTAGGTGCCCTCCTTCTGCCTGCATGGCTGACACAAAAACATGTTCCTAATAATGGAACAAACCTCCAGAGCACATTCATCTTTAGCGCTTAACGCAGCTTGTTAATAACCGCCCAGCTATTGCTTTTTTCAGTGATCAGAAACAAGCTTGTCACTAAGCCTTCACTGGCAGAAAATTTTTTCTGGTTCTGATAATATTCATCTAAATAAATACCAAAAAATTCTGAATTATTTCACTAGAAACTGAATGTGAATGTGGTAAGACAAAGAACTTTATAGGTCCCACAGTTCAGCTTGCTTTGACTCTAAGCATTATGGAAAACAGTGGTGTGCAATCACAAATGCACAGTCCTGATCCAGATCCAGAGCAGTCGTCAATTCTATCTCCATTCATTCACTGGAACAAACCTCCAAAGCACATTCAAATCAGTACTCTAGGGCTGACAACCTGGGGTCTGTTTTCATAAACACTGAAACAGAGCTAAACTCATCCACTTCTGTAGTGTCAACACCTCTGTATGACCATAAAGTTGAAAGTTCAGTGTTACCATGAGGCCAGTGATACAGCTAAGTGTCCAAGTGTCTACTATGTATATGCATAACAATCCTCTAGGATATGAGCTAGAACAGAGAATAAAATAGCCATTTAAACAAATGAAAAGAGCAAAGGCCTGCTCCAGAAATCAGTACTCTAGGGCTGACAACCTGGTGTCTGTTTTCATAAACACTGAAACAGAGCTAAACTCATCCACTTCTGTATGACCATAAAGTTGAAAGTTCAGTGTTACCATGAGGCCGGTGATACAGCTCACTGGCACAGCTTCTGCCAGCAGGAACAATGTCCTGAGTCTGAGTCTTGATAACAAAAATAAGTAAGTAAATGCAGGTTCAGGGGAAGTCAAACAGGAGAAGGGCTTTTGTTGCAAACTCACAAGGTAGGAGTTTAGCTCAACATTGCTGGAAAATGGAGATCAAAGAAAGGGAAAGTTGGGCTAGATTATAGTAGAAGTGGTAAGCAGCCAAAAGTAGAACACAAGAATGACAAGAAATAAGTGGGACAAAACAGCCACATGCTGCATCATGAATGCTTAAATAATCAAAGGTTGATAATGACAATCCCCATGCTGTTAAAATGTGTCAGAACAAAAGGAACCATGAACAAGTGTCTCAATTTTATGAGGTTAAAATAATCCTTATAAGAAAATAGTACAAGTCAGTACAGGGGCCAGCGAGATGGCTCAGTGGTCTACAGCGCCTGCTTAGGCAAGCTTAGGCAGCCACAGGGACTGCGGTTCGATCCCCAGCACCACATGCTGCGTCAGCCCCACCCCCAGGGCAGGCTGAGCCGGCCAGAACACAAATAAATAAATAAATAAATAAATAAATAAGGTTTAAAAAAGTACGATAAAATAAACTTTAAAAAAAAAAAGTCAGTACAAGTAAACTAGAAGCTGTATACGATATATATGTAAACATTTTAAAAAATCGCATGATGAGCAACAGATTTGACAATAAAAATACGTAACATAACCACCACTGATAATTTGCTATTCTTGCTTTGAAAATCTGTAACATATGTACTGTTGTATATTGCTCTCTTTCTGTCTCTGTATCTGCTATTTGTTTTTGCTTTTGTTTTTGACTCTTCAAAACAAAATAAAATAAATTTTAAAAAGTAAAAAAAAAAGCATTTACAATCTGGCCCTTAATATGAACAGTTCCCTGGTTCCTGCTCCAGTCTCTGATCTACAGTTCCCTGGTCTCCCCACCCTACCCTTCACCCTGCTATCACCTCTACAACATCACTCCCCTCTTATTCCTTTACAGCATCTGCGTGCAGTTCTCTCTCCTTCCACCGTAAAGCATTCCCAAGAAGAGCTGTGTCACAACTTCCCTACTCCATAATATTCAGCACACTGAATACTAAATACGAGAATGAATCTTATCAGAAGGAGCCCTGTCATATCCGTCATGTTTAGTGGATAACAGTCAATCCTTCAGTGTTGTTTATAAACAAGAGATGTCAAAGCCAACCCTGGAGCACAACCCATCTGCCTTCACACATACAATCTCTTCACCTTCTCAACCTCTATGCCTAGCCCTCCAATTTAGGATTATACATTATATATTTTAACATTATACATCATATATTTTAGCCTTCATATCATGCCAGAATATCATGAAATCTCTCATCAGACCACAGTACTTCTGAAAACAGGATACATCCAGGTCACTACCTATTATGCACAATGCTAATGACTTAGGCATTCTAAATTTGTTGCATAAATAAATTTCTACAATTTACTAAAAATTAGTATATTCAGCCTAGAGGAAAATTACACTCCTGTTAGTTATTTAATATTAAAAGTCTATGTCAGTAAGTCCAACTAGACTTGTCCTTTCTTTCCCTTTCTCAGCAGGAAGATGATGGAAATTCTGTGTGGGATGCAGCAACTGACTGCTGCCAGAACACAGGCTGTAAAGTGGGAGGAGAGCAGAGCAGGGGATACTCGGAAGATGCTTACATTATGGAATAAGAAAAGATGACTAGGTCAGAAGTACAAATGTTACAGGTCTTCCCTAACATGTGGAATCTAAATAATAATGAAAAAACATCATGAAAGTAGAAGGGAGACTATTATTAGACAAAAAGAAGGGAATACGGGAGAAGGAAGATATGGGTGTAAAGGAAGATAACAGGAAATAAGCTATGTTACATGCATATATGAAAATACCACAAAGAAATCCCATCTTTTATATGTATTAACAAAAAATATTTTTAAAATTGAAAATAATATGCTATAAAAGAAAACTGAGCAAATCAATTAGTACATTAAGGATGACAAGTAGTTCTCTTTTTTTGACATGTTACAAACATAGAAATATGAAAAGAGCCCAAAGTGTTACAATGGAATTAAGTGCATCAAAACTAGGCATGTTGGGGCATGCCTGTAATCCCAGCACTCAGGAAGCTGAGGCAAGAGGATTGATGTGAAGTTGAAGCCAGCCTGGGCTACATAAGGAGTTCAAGGTTGGTCTGAACTACATAGTGAGAACCCTGTCTCTAAATAAATAAATAAATAAATAAATAAAGGGTACTTTCACAAGAAGTCATGGCTTCTCATATAGATGTTCTGGTTTGTGTCTAGCTGTCCCCCCAAAGCCTCATGAAGTCATGGGGTGGGGACTTCTAGGGTTTGAGATTAATTCATGATCAGGGCTAGTACTGTGGGTTTTAGTATTGCTGGGATTATGGGTGTAAGTGTTACACTCAGCTTGGGGCACACAGCCTGAACGCAGAGTAAGAGAGACAGACTTGCTCTCTGTTGCCACTGTTGTTGCCTCCTCCCATTTGCTTTTGCTCTTTGTCCCTGCCATGAACTGCTGCCCTCTGCCTTGGAGCCAGCTGAGTTTGGACTGAAATCTCCATTAACTGAGTTAAATAAACCTCTCTTTCCTTCATTTTGAGTGTCAGATATTTCTCGCAGCAATGAGAAAAGAGTAACTGAGACACTAGAGAAACAGACAGTGGGTACTGTGAGTGCACCACCCAGCTCCCACTGCTCTTCTCACCCTTCTGGCTTCATCTCCACACATCTGTGCACAGGAGGTAGATGGTTAACATACTTACAGATGCATGCATTTATTCCCTAGGACTGTCCAATGAGAACTAGAAGCAATGAAACTCCAATAGCAATAAACGTTCTAAACCCAGCTGTCTATAAATATCATCTTTCACAAAAATGAATAGCTGATTCAGGTCTAAAAGGGTAAGTACACAGTCAATCTGGAACTTCTTGTGTGCCATGGAAATATTAAATGAGGAGATAAAAGAATGAGGACGAGGTCTGAGGAGATAGCTTAGCAGTCTAAATGCTTGCCTGGCAAACGCAAGGATCCAGGTTCAATTCCTGGTACCACATACTGCACCAGACCCAGTACCCTGGGAGTACCATGCCAGCCACTGAAGCCAGGCATGATGGCATATGCCTGTAATCCCAGTATTAGGGAGGCTGACATAGGAGAATCACTACAAGCCCAAACTGCTACAAGTCTGAGCTGGGTAGGAAGACTCCGTATCAAATAAATAAATAAGTGATTAAAAATATATATTAAAAAAAGTAAAAAGGAACGAAGGAGAAAGGCAATGCACCTTAAGTATCAAGATGATGTATGGCTACTTAATGTTCCTGAATAAAATACAAATCTATGAGTTCATACTGCAAAGTGAGATGATGACTGATGCTTTATTTTCAGTAGAATATAAATTTTGAGATGATGAAAATTAAAAATTGCCCTGTGGCAACTGCTGTACTGGTTGGTGATCACATAATATCTATGAGAGCTGCAGCTGGTGGGTTGGAGTTTCATGAGGACCAGGATTCTGGAATAACATGAAATCATCTCCTCTCATAGTACCAACCAAGCACAAAGAACAAAATGGCAGCATCATGGTCAATTATGGTTAAGTCTGACAGAAGCAGAAGGCCAGGTGATAAATTTTAACATCATCTGAGGTGGTTTGAGACTGGACAATACCAGATTGGTGGTCAGTCAGTCATGGGAGGAGCACCATGACAGTTACACTTTCCCTGGGCTGCTACTACAGAAGAGAAACAGCAAAAATTATATATGATGAGGACCATCCTACGCTGAAAGAGTTTGGGTTGAAGGACCACCATGTGGGCAGCTGCTCTCAAATGGCCTTAAAAATCACAACGGGTACATAAAGGGCCACAACGATAGGAGCAAGTGCAGTGACATGACATGTGGCAGAGAATCTGACTTCAAAGACTATGTTCATGTGGGTTTAAGTTGGAAATTATTTCAAAATAAATTATTACTTAATTTGAAAATGTCCTAGTGTATATAATGAATTTCCCTCATAATTACAAAATATCCACATGTCTCCTGACTAGATTCTTTTCCATAGATTTTCAGCACTGGTGAAGGAAAGCTCAAATGCTTACTTAAGAAAAATTAAGCATAAGAAAAAGTCTTTTCATAAGATTGGGAAAACCAAATATCCACGGTCAAGTTTTGCTTTCTCTTCTTATAAAAGAAACAGTAAAAATAAAATGAATGTTCTGTCAACTTTTCTGGTACATAGCTGCTGTTTAGAATGGTGATGGTGCTATCAAATACAAATTAAAAATAAGATAATGAGATCAACTTCCCACACTCCAGAGACTAATCATTTGAAGGCACAAAGAATGCACTCAAAAAGCAATGATCTTCCTCATGGATACCTACCCTGGAAATGTGAACAACCAAGATATCAATCCCTTTAGCTGTAAAAATTTTAAAAATTTGACTGTATTTTCCTGAGGGTAGGAAGACACAAGATAATGACTGACAATTATAGGGATTCACTTATCTATTAGCTTTAAAAGAAAAGTAAGAGAAACTAGGTGTGTAGCTCAATTGGTAGAGTGTTTACAACAGGAAAAAAAAGAAAACAGATGTGTATATGTATGCATATCTTTTTCTGGAGGAGTTCAAAGTAGCTGAGCACTATGTATTGCATGTTCCAAGCCAAAGATTCAATTTTTAGCATCAAAAATGAGAATAAAGAAGGTAAAAATGTGCCCTCACTCAGTCCACATTTTCTATCTATTCAACCTACACATACTCAAATCACGATATTTTTTACTTCCTTTAACACAAAATGTGGAAGGATGAACATTTTCAAAGAGCTTGTCATTTTTTTCTAAGTCAATTCCTTCTAAGCATGTAGCAAATGGTAAGAACTTTGCATCCACATTCATCTCCTCATTTTTCTAGTTAGGGTTTCTTGACAATACAAGAAACAGACAAAAAGCTGGCCTGACAGAGGAAACCATGGAAACCATCCTAATCCTAACCAGAGCTTCTGGCTCAGCCTAGTCAACTTTCAGATCTTCAGTTCTCGGCTACCCATACCAAATAGTTTGAATGTTGTTTTCTAGGAACAAAAAAAGATCATGGTCATGTATAACACATCAAGAAAACTGAAGAGACACCTGATGCCATGTAGATCTGCAGCCACAAGGAGTCAAAAAACTCCAAGCCACTCCCTCAACCTTAGGAAAATTTGCTTGCTTTCTCTACAAATAATTATATCTCTTATTATGTAAATAAAACAATGCTGCTATGAGCAAACCCAAATTTACTTCCCAACAACAGAGAGGGGAAGTAAGAGTTTCAATTCTCTAGAAATCAGAAAAACATTAATAACCCTAACAGCTAGATCTGCAGGCACAAAGAATATACCCCAAAAGGGATGACCTTCCTTATGAATACCTAACCTAGAAATGGGAGTAACTGAGATTTCAATCCTTTTAACTGTAAAAATTTAAAGAATTTGACTGCATGCTCCTGAGGGTAGAAAATACAAGATAATGACTGACAATTATGTTGATTCACTCATCTATTAGTTTTAAAAGATAAGCAAGAGAAATGACAAAGATACCTGGGAGTGAGAGGTTCTATAGAAATGCTCAGTTTTTCTGCCTTAAACAGCTCATCTGAGTAAAGGGCAGCCTGTGAGTACTACTTAGGATCAGTTAGCAATTTACTAACTGGTTGATAGAGCTTTACCCACACATTAAAATACATCTAGACTTTTCCTTCAGCTCAAGCCCATGAAGCTGTTCAAGGCATCTTCAGGACATCTTGGGCCAGGACTTTAAAACTGCATGGTCCAGAACCCTTTGCAAGTGTGGAGAAGTTACAAAGGACATGACCGAATGACAGCCACAGGAATAAAGCCGGATGCAACTGGAATATGCATGGTTCTACTTTCAGATCAAGAGATTACCTTCTCATAAGTACCAATACTCTGGCTTTGAGACCCTATCTCAAAGCCAGAAAAAAAGCATAAAATTCAAAAATTGGCAGTTAACTTCAAAATAAAATTTTCTGTACACTAAGGAAAACATTTAAATAAAGCACAGCCTGGAAGGACACTATGAATCCAAAAAAAAAAAAAAGAGAGAGAAGAAATAGCTCCTTAGTTCTTTCCCACTAACTCCCTCCTGAAACACTAAGCTCTGAGTTCTT
Source organism: Capromys pilorides (assembly GCA_004027915.1). Classification (NCBI taxonomy): domain Eukaryota; kingdom Metazoa; phylum Chordata; class Mammalia; order Rodentia; family Capromyidae; genus Capromys; species Capromys pilorides. The sequence continues at coordinate 20,513 of PVKN010005012.1, forward strand.
ACTGGCTACAGATGGAAAAAATGAAAATCATAATTACTAGTCTGATTTTTGTTCTTGTTGTTTCTTTCCCCCTTCAAGTATGGGGGACTGAACCCAAGGGCACTAATATGAAGCACATCCCAGGTCTCTGTCTGTCTGTCTGTCTGTCTGTCTGTCTGTCTGTCTGTCTGTCTATCTATCTATCTATCTATCTATCTACCTACCTACCTACCTACTTACCTATCTATCTATCTAGTTATTTATTTATTTTAGTCTTTTGGGCTTTGAGATAGGGTCTCCTTAAATTGTTCAAATTTGCCTTGAACTTATGATCTTTCTGCCTCAGGCTCCTGAGAGGCTGCGATTATAGGAATAGTAGGTATTTTTAAAATAAAATTAAGTACATTGATTTAGGTCCTAAATTTTCATCACTTTGGACATCAACTCCATAACCTCAGCTAAATTATATTTAAACATATTTTATCTATCTTCACTTTTGGAAGGGAAGGACTAAATTATTATAGCTTATGTACTACTACAAATAAACCATTATTTAAAATAGGTCTATTTGAAAGAAAAGTACTTTCACAGTGTACTATCATTTCAAACTTCTTGCTACTATAATATAAAGGTCATAAAGGTATACAAGTACCTATACAGTATTTGGCCCAGAAAGTACTATTCAAAGAGTTACAACTATATCCCCACACCCAAAGAAGCAGGAAATCACACAGCCAAGCCTCTTTCCACCAAAATACAATACTTGCTGAGGAAAAATTAAATGGCATACTAACTGTCACAGTTTCTCAAACAAAACATAAAGAATGAGCACATTTTAAGGCAGTTTGTCAGCTCCTTTCAGTTAAACATCCTTAATAAGTGATCCAATCATTTCAGTCCTAGCTTAGCTGAAAGAAATGAAAGCACATCAGTATACTGCTTTGAAGAGTTCAACACAAATACTCAAAACAGTTCACTGGTTTAAAAAAAAAAATCCTGTGAAGTTCATTGCACATCAACAAAGTGGTCTTTTCAAAAATTTATGCACATACTTGACATTGGATATTATTTCTTTCTCAACTGTTTTCCGACCAAAAAAGCCAGTCTTCACTTGTACTCGATAGCTGATGTTACGAAAACTTAACACATCCCCTTCAATGGATGTCTTCAGGTCACTGGAGGACATCCCAGGGAGACCATTGGTGTTTCTTTGTGACAGTGGAATGCAAAACTGGTCATTACTGGAAGACATCTGGAAAGCCTCTGGTGTTCTGTTGAAAGAGAAGCAATAGTAAATTCATAGTCCAGATAAATGAAGTTGTAAACCCCAGATAATAATATATTTAAACTAAGTCTTTTTAACTGTGCTTCAATTTGCAGATTCCTTCCCCATGAACAGTTCTGTCCCTGTGATAACTTTATAAAAAATATATTACAATACAATTTGTTCAGGAGAAGGCTATGCTTTCATCTCCATGCCCCCTATATATTTTTAAACTTTCAGTTTGTAACATGGTTATTGCCACAGGTTGCCAAAGGGCCTTAGTCAAGCAGCCAGAGACAGGAGAACTTTTTCTGAATTTAGAGTATTAGATTTTACATCTGATAGGTTCTAGCCCTACCATGAATTGCTAAAATCATTAGGGTGATCATCTAATATGGCCAATTCCCTTAAAATAAAAGACCACCTTCTCCCTTCTTCAACTCAGCCCAGGGTGCAGTTTCCTTTCACCTTTCCCACCACCTCAGGGAAGGCCCCAATCAGCTCCCTCGGGTATATCTAAACATCCCCTCCAAACTCCACCCCTGGCAAAAGGCCATAAAGCCTCAGCCTCCCTTTGTCTAATTGAGAGAGAATTCCTTGACCTCCCCAAACTCTCTCCTGTGTCCTCAAAGAGAATAAAATAAAGCCCCTTTCTCTTTTTTCCTTTTACCTCTTTATCTGCTGCACCGAGAACCTCTCAATATCTGTTGTGCACCTTGAATTGGCCACAAACATAAATGCCAAAATTGTTTGCGATAATATGATCATTTCCTTAATCAGGAAATATTTAAATTCTACAGAAAGATTTAAAATTAACTATGAACATAATGTAGCAAACCAAGCTAATAATTAAGTAGTTCAAGGTACTAAAGCATAAACTGAATATTGAGTTTATAAATGAAGTTTAAGTTACAAGAAAAATAACACAAGGGCATGTCACAGCAAAATAAACTAAAGTATCTGAATAATTGTTTTTATATCCCAAAACGCTTAAAAATACTAATTTTGGAAAGTGGAAAAGTAAGACAATAAGTAACACTCAGGATAGAAAATGTAAGTAGCTGCATCTGAACCTATGAACTTAATTAATGGTAGTGATTAGCCAAAACTCTATTATTTTGAAGCAATACAAGTGAGGGTACAAGTAATGCATGAACTTTACATCTTTAAGAACTTTGGAAGCCTGCTTTGCTTGTCTTCAGAAATCAAAATATGCCAATTCCAACACCATGTATCACCTGCCCAACACTCACCCCATTGAGATTCAACCACTGAGGACATTTCTACCTTTTGCCAAGACATGAAACTAATAAAATACATTTTCTTTCCTTTTTTTAAAAAACAATATATTTGAAGTGGGAGGTCTAATCTTATATTCACTAGTAAGATTATTTGTGCCACTAATTATTTCCCACTAATAAAATTGTTTGTACCCATCTGGAGCCACTAAAAAATTAAAAAACAATAACTGAAATGGTAGGATCAAGAAAGATTACCCATGTGTATAAATGGGCTAAAACTTCTGGTGCAAACTGACCTTTAAATTTTGATCCTCCTGCCTCAACCTCCTCAGTAGCTGGGATTACAGTAATGTATGACCTCGCCCAGCTTTCTATGACAGTATTACAATTCACACTACTGAGCACCTGCTTAGCTCCTTGCTAGGATTCTAACATCTTCCTCCAAAGGATGCAGGGCTTTAGTAATTCTGTGTCACAAATTAAGTGATTGGGAAGATCTCCCCAACACAAGCCATCCAGTTTAAGAGCATTATCTATATCAGAAAAAAAGGAAAAATAAAAAATAAAAAAGAAAACCAACAAATTTTATTTCTAACACCAATATAGAATACTATACTGCCCTAAAATGGAACAAAAATAAAGTCTGTTAAGATCACAAAATAAAATAAGACCATGGCATCGATCTGCAGCTATACAGTGTAACAGTTCTGGGTGCCTCAAGAAGAGTGCTAACTGCCTCCAAGGACACACTAATCCTGCCCTGCTGTAGCAGCTTTCTGGCTCATATTCTGCTCACTACATTAACACCATCCTTTTCTATAAAGAGAAACACAGAGACCGCATCTAGATTTCCCTGTGACAAATATCAGCTGGTGACCTGGTTGCTGTTTTCTGGTTTCCTGAGTGCTGCAAATCCCATCTGCCTGACTGGCGCTGTCTGCATCCCGGACCTTTTGCAGAGTCCTCAAGTACTGAGACAAAAGCTTCCGTGTAAATTGACATCTGGACTGATCCTAAATCTAGCCACTCTGAAAGGCCTTCCAGATGAGCTCACAGAGCTTCTCCTCCCCTTTGCAGCTGCCCCTTTTATAGCAGTCTACTCACCTCACGCTCTCTTCTGTTTGAATTGCATGCTAACCAGTGAGAACACAATTTTGCTATTTTGAAAAGGTGAATCTTTTTCCTTCTTACTGTACCTATTAATGTGATCAGCTACATTTAAAATACCAGTTTTCTCTACTTTGTACCATACCTTTCATTGTATACTGCTCAAAAACCAGAGCACTAAACAGAGGACTAACTTTATATTAAAACAATATAATAATGAAAACTGCACACAGGTAAGAAAAATACATAAGTTAACTTCTAAGTGCTCATTCAAACACCTACCCAGTAATAGCTACTACACTAGTTAGCAGCTGTAAGGATAGCCTTGGACCAGGTGTCAGGGACTGCCCTTCTACTTTGCCCCAGCAATAACTCTACTAAATATAGAGCTGCACTGTCCCTCAGGGCCACAAGGCTTCTTCTTAAAGTCACACCTGCAAAATTATTTATTGAGATAAATAAATGTAGAAGATCATAACCCTGACTAGGAATGAGGAACCTCCAGTCACTGTCAGGCCTTAGTTTCAACTTATAAATGGCAAGGAACAGGAATGTAAAATGTGGATTTTTAACTTTCAAATATGGACTGAAACCTCCAGCAACCGTGAGCTAAATAAACCTTTCCTTCCTTCATTTTCATTTTGAGTGTCAAGTATTTGTCCCAGCAACGAGTAAAAGTAATTAAGACAGAATTTGGTACCAGAGAAGTGGGGGTCATTGCTGTGGCTATACCTGACAATGTGGATTACAAGTTTTTGGGAATGGCTTGTGGGAAGAGATAGGAAAGGTCCAGAGATGTTGCCTACAAGCAAAGCACTGGAAAAGCTTTGGCTGGGAGATTCTGGTCAGAGCTCACACCAGAAGACTGGCTTGAAGCCTGGGTATAAAGAATGGCTTAAGAGTGGAGATTGGAAAAGTTTAGAGAGATCCTCTGCTTGTGAAGAGCTGGAAAAGCTTGGGCTGCTCTGTAGGGGAGATTCTGGTCAGAACTCAGACCAGAAGACTGACAGAAGGCCTGACTGTAAAGACCAGGTTGCTGTCCTTCTGCTGAGAAGGACAGCATCAGTTGTTGGACTCCAGATGATCTGTGCTATGGATTGGCTGAAAGTCTGTCGGAATTTTGCTCATGCCCAGAGACTTTGCCTAAGAATGAGATTAAGCATGGCAGACTGATTAATCTTTCAAGAGATATTTCAAAGCAGCAAACTATTGGGGCAGTGGCATGGTTGTTATTGGCAGCTTTTAGCCAGATTTATGGCAAGAATCAAGAGCAAAGAGCCAAGCAGGATGACGTAAAATGTGAGTTTGGCCAGAAAGGAAGCACCAGGAGAGCTGTGGACCACAAAGACGGAAAGGATCTCCATTGCTGGGAAGGAACCAGAGAATCAAAAGGATGGCCTGAGCGCCTTACAAGAGGCAGCAGCTCTCTACCCTTTGCAGCCTCAGAATTGCAAGGGAGAGAGGTTTTTCCTTGAGAAGAAAGCCACAGAAACCCAAGTACCAGAATGGCAGCAGCAGCCAAACCAGGTTCCAAAATGGCACTGGCATGGAGAATTTGTTTCTCAGAATCAGGGTCAGTGTGTTCAACGATCTGGGCCCTCGACCCCTATAGCCAAGAGAGAAGGAAGCCTGGCGACTGCTCCAGCTGACAGCAACCCTTGGCATCATCCACGTGGCATTCGTTTTAGGCGCATTCAGAACACAGGAGGTCTGAGGTTAAGAAAGCTTCCACCTCGATTTCAGAAGAAGGCCTTGGAGGCCAGGCAGTGTGTCCCTGAGAGGGCAGTGTGTGAAGCAGAGAATAAGAAGATTGTTCAGTGGAAACCTCAGAAGTTTGGAAAAGCCAGGAATGTGGATCATGCAAAGAGGGAGCAAAGCCGGTCTAAAAGAGAAGTGATGGGAGCTCCCACCAGGAGTGCCGCAGGGGCGGAGCCGTGTAAGTCTTTTGGCGCTCACAACTTAGTGAAGACTGCTTCAGATGTTCCAGTTGGAACTATGGGATTTAATGTTTACCCTGCTGGAGTTTGGACATGTGTTCGTCCCAGGGTTTTATAATATCTTGTTATGTGCAACTTTTGGATTAGTAATGTTTATCTTGTACCTTTGAATGTTGGATATGTTTAACTATTCTTTATACAGGGGCTCACAGTTGAGAGTTTGCCTCGCATCTTGGAGGAGACTTGGGACTTGGACTTTTCAGCAATGCTGAAACTGTTGGGACTTTGGCAACTCTTCCAGATGGACTAAAATGTCTTTTGCACAAAGGGATGTGCATGAGACTTTGGGGGTCCAGGGGTGGAATGTTACGGTTTATGGCTAGTTGCCCCCCCAAAGTCTCATGTTGTCATGGGGCAGGGACTTTTAGAGTTTGAGACTTGAGTCATGACCCACTGGGATTATGTGTTTTAGTACTGATGGGATACAACTGGCTCCTCCCTGGAGCGTGACCAGGGCCTGCCTAGGATATGATTGGCTCCTCCCTAGAGCGGGATCAAGGGCCCATCCTGGGGTATGATTGATTCCACCCTAGGGCACAATAAGCCCACGTCAGAATGACTGAGCACAAAGAGACTTTTTAAAGGGCTGTTGCTCTCTGTGCATTGGTTAGTCTGTTGACTCTGTTACGATTATTGCTGTTCTGCTGCCATGAACTAGATACTCTCTGCCCTGTTTCACTCAGCTGTGGGCCAGCCAAATATGGACTGAAACCTCCAGCAACCGTGAGCTAAACAAACCTTCCTTCCTTCATTTTGAATGTTGGATATTTGTCCCAGGAATGAGTAAAAGTAACTAAGACAAGGTGGAAGCCTTCTTAACCTCAGAACTCCTGTACTGTATTCCGAATGTGCTTGAAACCAAGGTCTGCTGCTAGCTGGAGCAGTTGCTAGGCTTTTTTCTTTCTTGGCTAGAGGGGTCAAGTGCCTGAATTGCTCAGCACTCTGACCCTGATTCCAAGGAATAAATTCTCCATGCCGACACCGTTTTTGGAAACTGGTGTGGCCACTGTTGTCATTTTGGAACATGGGGCTCTGTGGCTTTCCCCTCAAGGCAAAGTCCCTACCTTTGCAATTCTGAGGCTGCAAACAGTTGAGACCTTAAGCCTTGAGTGATGCCCTCAGGCCATCCTTTTAATTCTCTGGTTCCTTTCCAGGAATGGAGATCCTCTCAGCACCATCTTTGCAGTCCATAGCTTTATTGGAGCTTTCTTTCTTGCCAAACTCACAATATTTTAAACCATCCTTCTAGGCTCTATGCTCTTTATTTTCAACATAAATCTGGCTAAAAGCCCCTAACAACAGCTATGCTACTCCCTCAATACTTGATTGCTTTAAAATATCTTTTTCCAGATTAATCAGTCTGCCATGCTTAAACTCAGTCTCTGGCAAAGTCTCTGGACATGAGCAAATTGCAGACAAACTTTGGGCCAAGCCATAACATAAATCATCCAGAGTCCAATACCCAATGTAGTCCTTCTTCCCAGCACAACCCACTATAGCCTTTTCTTTATAAGTAGGCTTTCTATCAGCCCCTGGTCTTCTGAACTCTGACCAGACTCTCCCAAACAGAACAGTCAAAGGCATTCCAGCTCTTCACTAGAAGGCAACCTCTTCAAACTTTTCCTATCTCTTCCCATAAACCACTCCCAAAAATTTGTAATCCACATGGTCAGGTTTAGCCACAGCAATGACCCCATTTCTCCAGCACCAAATTCTCTCTCTCTTAAATTGCATTCAGACTTTCTTCCCCAGGCTGGGGGAAGTACTCATACCCATAATCCCAGTGGATCATAAATTAATCACAAACGTCAGAAGCTGTCCCATAACTGCATGAGGCTCTAAGGAGGATACCTATACATAAATCATAACACTATGACAACAATAAATATATTAAGACATGTTTATGGCTATGGGGAACCAAAGGGTCCTAAGTCCAGTTATGATGATGGCTAAACTGAGCTAAGGCCTCATCACAGGGCCAAATCTTGGTTTTATTAATTTCTGAAGAAAAAAGTGGCTTGAAGATGAGTGATGGTGAGAAATAGGGGAAGTAAGTGAGTGCTATGAGCTGGGCTAGGTAAAAGGCCTGAAATCACCTCTGTAATATGCAGACAGGAGGAGATACAGAAAGAGTAATCTGCATAACACAATTCAGTAGTATGTAATGTTTTGGGATTGGAGCTTCAGCTCTGATGTGTAATCTTCTATGCTTGGAATATCATAGCCTTTTATTCTGAGGTTTGATTCCAGCTGAATATGAAAGTAAGAGCATGGACCCTGGCTCTCCATCCCTCTTTGGCTCACATATGTTATTTCAGGAGCTAGGAGGGCAAGAAAACACTTGCCTGTCCTCTTTGCTTCAAAGAATACACATCATCCCCTTGGCTGGACTTACTTGCATTGCTTAAAACCAATAGAAGAGATAAGGAAAAGTCCTAGCCAACTCTGCACACATCAATACATGGAAATAGAGCAAGGTTCAACCAAAATGGAGACAGTTGCTCCTCCTCCAAGGAGAGCTGCCCAAGTGGTCCTCCACACCAGAAAGGGTTTTGGGAATGGCATTTTCTAGTGCCCTTCACCACAGATCCACATTTCATACAGCAACCAATTGCAAGCTATTTTCAGAATGACATCAATGAATATACACTGTCACACAGAATTGTGAAGATTACTCTGGCAGCTATATGAGTCCATATGGAGGATCTTTGTCACTGGTCTCCCACTCTTTAGCCTTCTCTGATCTCTCTTATCTAATGATCTTGCACTCTACCCTATCTCAGTCCAGTATTCTCCTAATTTGTCATGTGAATAAGACACCCTCCTCTAACTGCACCCCTTGCTACTCTTTCCAGTTATGCATTCTAACTAGAAGACACTGTTAATCTCAATGAGGTGGCTTTTTGGACATTGCAGCAGAGATAGAGAGATGGCCACATGTTTCTATAGTTTATGGGAGAGATTTTAAAAGACACAGACATTGAGTCTTGAGACCACACAAGATGAAAAGGGGAGGGACTGTTATTCTGATCTTAAAGCACTGAAATTCTCAAATTCCCTTACTTGTCTAAAAGCAAAGCTTCCTCAGGAATAGACAGGGAAGATTAAGTCTCATTGCAGACAATGTCACAAAACCATTATTCTTCCCACTCATCGTAAGTGCTTTGTTTTCCCAAAAGTGCCCTTCTCCCTATCCCCACTGTCACTTAAGATGTAAATAAACCCAAAGCCTACTGACCATCTGTCTTAGTTACTTTTTACTCATTGCTGGGACAAATACCTGACACTCAAAATGAAGGAAGGAAAGGTTTATTTAGCTCACAGTTACTGGAGGTTTCAGTCCATATTAGGCTGGCCCAAGGCTGACTGGAACAGGGCAGAGAGCATCCAGTTCATGGCAGTGAAACAGCAACAATTGTGACAGAGGCAACCGACCAACCAGAGAAAGAGAGAGCAACAGAGTGGATCTGTCTCTCTGTCTCTCTTTACATTACATTCAGGCTTTCTGCCTCAGCCTATCCACCTTAGGTCACACCCATAATCCCAGAAGTACTCAGACCCATAATCCCATCAGTATTAACACACATAATCCCAGTGGATCACGAGTCAAGTCTCAAACTATAGAAGTCCCCACCTTATGATTGCATGAGGTTTTAGGGGGACAACTAGACATAAACCATAACACCATCTATACTTTTTCTTTAAACCTATGAATCATTTTTTCACTAATCTGGTTTTTGTTCATTGAATTCACATGCTTCCAAACATTCAACCTAAGAGGGGAGAAGAAAAGTTTTTTTCCTACATATTTCTCAACATCTTTTTCAGTTTCAGTAGACAGAGAAATCCAAGGACTGAGCCCCAATGCTGTATTTTAAACTGTTAAAGGATTAAGAAGCAACAGCTATGTTACCAGGTTTCAGGTGTTGGGAGTCTGTGGTGGGGAGGAGGAGAGAATCTTGTTATGTAATCCAGGCTGATCTTGAACTTACTTTGTAGCCCAATCTGGCCTCAAACTTGGGTGATCCTCCTGCCTCAGCCTCCTGAATGCTGAGATTACTGATGTGCCTCACCATGACTGATCCTAGGGAGTCCCCTTGTAGGGTGGTTTCTAGGTTTTTCCTCTCCTGTGCAAAGGACTGTTCACCCAAGAGCAAAAGGTAGCAGTCTTATTAAAGACAGAAAAAAAAACAGGCTCTGGAAGAAGTTTGGGACAAGGGCTGAAGTGTGCTCAACAGCATGAGGGCAGACCACCATGCAAAAACTCAGTAGGACTTTCCCTTTGTATCACCCAATCATCAGGCTGAAGTCAAGTCCAGGACAGCCTATGGAAAACTTTCATCAGGGCTTTGGAAATTGTTCTATGCCTTGGGCCCTGGATTTTGTGATTAACAGTTCCCACCTACTTCCTCATGCTCTAATCTCCTATCTCAGCTAGGAGAAACCTGACCAAAGTTAAAATTAGCAATTTCATTAGATGCAATGAAACATACAGCAACTTACTTATACATTTAGGTATCAAAGTCTATAAATAGTGTGTCTTTCTCTCTTCTCCCAAAATAGACTAAACCTAGGCAAATTTCTTTCACTTTAAAATGGGTTTGCCCCTTCTGCTTTTCTTGTAAATGGTCCTCTTTCACCCAGGAATGGACCTCACTTTTGAAATTTCCCATATGAATGGAACATTATTTCACTATGGGTGGTGAATCTTCTCCTACACACTACACAAGGCTAAAACTATAGCTTACTGATTTCCACAATTTCCAGTACCCAAAACACATAAAAGATCAATTTGAGATGTGTCACTTCTCTGAGCACCCAACTCCATTCTTTGAATGTCTCCTATATTTCTATTTATAATAAGCCCTCTTATGTCTCCTTCCCTGACTAACCCTCAAAATTCTTTTTCCACAATGGAAGGCAATGAACTTACAAACTTCTTGTAAAAAGTCTGGGTTAAATTCTTTAGTTCATCCTTAGTGATCACAGATCTAACCTTTGACAAGGTCTGGATTAAAAGTATAACATAAGGAGAGAGGAAAACCAGCTGACTTGTGTAAAGACAACAAGGCATGCAATTTACTGTGCCTGTGTCAGGTGGAGAGAGCGTGTCCTGAACAAATAGGAGTGTGCCCTTTTATAGAGATGGAGAGAAGGCAGAGGACATTGGGCAGGAAGAAACCAATAAACATCTGTGGCCAAAGTTCCCTGGCAGTATCTGTGACCTTTAATCCACCCTGAACCATAGAAAGCTTTGGGAGTCTTGGTGAGCCACAACCCATCCCCTAATTTTCATAAGAGAAGATCTGAGCCCGTAGGCTTTAGGAGCTTCAAAGCAAAGGAGCAAAATGCAATCTCAGACCTCTAGCCCACCCAGAACAAGCCCAGGAGATGTTGTTATATAGGGAGCCCATATTGGCCTGAAAAGCTCCATCTTAAACTGACAGGCCCCATTCTTAAACTCCACTTGAATCCTTGCTGGAAGATGAACCATTCACTGGAAAATTACTAAACATAAAACAAAACCTTAGTTCCAGGAAACAGACCCTCCAGATGTCTCGAGTTGTAAAACCAGGATGTATAAGACTACCTCATTCCGGTAACACTAAAACCACCAGATGTTCCAAATAGGACATCATTCCCCTCGTATGACGAGTCAGAGCCACAAAAATATATCTAATGTGACATTCCTTCTGCAGTTTTTTCCTTTATAAACCCTCTTTCTCCTACCTCCAGGGTCAGTCAGTCACCCTTGTTCTTAGAGGACACTACTTGCCACTGAGCTCAGCCTAATAAACTTTTGAAAATATCAATTCAGTCTATGTCTCATCAATCTGAGTCTCTGAAC
>PVKN010005013.1:0-31940 GCA_004027915.1 Capromys pilorides
ATCTCCATGGAGTACAGCGGAGAGGAGAGCGGAGGAAGTGCAGCAGTTGCGGCCTCCATCAAGCCTACCCCTTCCTTACATGCTGACTGCGAAGACTGGAGCTCCACCACGAGGAAGTGGCTCAGGGGTGCGAAGAAGACGGGACTTCTCCAAGCAAGCGGGGCGCAGAAGCCTTCCTCAGCTCACCTTATGTACCCTTTTTGGGCGGTTCCTTGCCCCAGGGTGTGGAATCCAGCCAGACTTCCAGATCCAGCCAAGCTTCCGACCCCTCAAGTGGACACACTGTATTAACCGCCACCCTGGGTCATACAGCAGTCGTACATTTAATTTTGGGGGGAAGGTCGTGCTGTTATCTGGAGTGGCTGCGGTTTTACATCCCCGCCAGCAGTGTCCAAGGGTTGCGGTTTCCATCCTTGCTCACGCTTGCCACCCTGTCCTCTTTGATGGTGGCGGTGGTAGTATAGTGGTACCTAGGTTCACAAGCTTAATTCTTTGCACGATTCTGGCTCTAAACTGAATTGGACAAGAATAGAGTCAAATTCAGTGGTTAGGGTCAATGTTAAATTTACTAGGAAACTAGATTCAGTTCTCGTGCAATTTGGTTTGTGATCAGAATCATGGAAGGAATTCAGTTAGTGAACTGAGGTGCCACTGTAAGTATGAAGTGGTAGAGTGTGTGTGTGTGTGTTTTAAACTTTATTTATCTATGTTATGGCTAGCTCAGCCTGCCCTGGGGGTAGGGCTGGTACAGCATGTGGTGCTGGGGATTGAACTGTGGTCCCTGTGGTTGCCTAAGCAGGTGCTTTAGACTGCTGAGCTATCTTGCTGACCCAAGGGTTTTTTTTTTTTTTAATTGCATCTCACTTTTTATGCAATTTGGCTTCTGTATGCAATATTTTGTTACTACTTACCCATGTTAGCCTTATAGAACTAGTTAACTTATTTTATTTTTTTAGGGGGGCACCAGGGATCAAACTTAGGACCTTGTGCTTGCTAAGCAGGCACTAGTGCCACTGAGCTATCTCCCTAGTTATTTTATTTTACTTTTTCTATTAATGTCATACTCACACATAGCTTTGAAAAACAACAGCAACCCGATCTCTGCTGCACTTCCATGAATTTGCGCTCCATTTTGAAGTTTTGTAGTCATTTCTTCGGTGAGTTCTGTCTGCATTTCTGAGCGTGGACACCGCTGCTTCGTGGTTTCCTAGAGTGAGCCCTTGCTGTTGACCTGTAGTGTGGAAGAAAGGCAGGGAGTGCTCCTGACGCTCTCCCAGCTCCTCCTGACCTCTCGCTGTCTTAGGCCTAGACATTTATGCATTCCCAAGCAGCCCACTCTCAGAACTCTGATCCTTGGCGTTCTGAGAACTCGACTTGGCAGGTTGGCCGTTTTTCTCCTTAGTGGTAAGGTTTCCCCAGGGTTGGGCTTGTTGAAGTGTGAGCATGGGCTCTGTTTGGGCTTCCTGGAGAGAGGAGGCTGAATCCAGGTTTTCCTGACTTTGTGGAGAGGCTCGTGGCCCCTGCAAGCCCCACCTGCATGCTGTGCACTCCCTCCCCGCTCTGTCCTCTCTGCTGCCCTAGGTGATGCTTTTGTTAATTAGCTCCACTCTGAGGAGGGACAGACTGAGGCCCACATTGTGGCACTGGTGCACTAGGTCCCTGGACAGGCAGGTAGCATTGTCAAGAGGAGGCACTTGGTGCTGTGTGGTGCAGTGACAGTGAGGTAGGGAGGAGGAGGCACCTCTGCCTGCCAGGCCTGGCCAGCTGTGCGATTCCAACCCCTGTGGTGGGAGGGGCCACCGAGCCCGCGTGCACATACCTGTGGCCCTGCTGTGGGAGCCCGTGGGCTTGTGCTTGGGCTCCTAAGTCACTGTCAGAACTCATTCTCCCCGCGCTGCCATGGGAAGCTGGAGTGGGAGCCAGGGCAGCGGCACCCTCTCCCCTAAGGGAGCTCAGCTGCTCTGCCAGCTGTTCAGCAGGTGCAGCAGGTTTCCTCGTGGACCCTAGCTTTACATAGAACCCATCAGTATCACCTGGCTGCCTGCTGTGCTTGCTTCTGAACAGATGACAGGGATGCAGGCCAGATGGCGACCGGACGGTGTGTCCCAAGGGAGCAGGGCTTCTTCGATGGCCCGCAGATGGAAAGCAGGTGCTGATGGCTGGGTCAGTGACCAGAGAAGGAAAGGACTTTTCTTAACCGAGGCAGAATAAGCCTTCCCATCTCTGCAAGAAGTGTAACGTGGAGATAGTTTTTCTGCTGAAATGATGGGCCTCCACCTCTACTGGGAGCCCCTTTCCCTGGCCGGGGGCACTGCTAGGCCGCAGGGCTGTGCCGCCTGCCATGCCATCGTGCCCTCACAAGCGCCCGTGCTGTCTGTCTGCCTTTCCCTTGCAGGTGTGGGACGCCGTGGACTCGGGGCGCTGCCTACAGACCTACACCCCACACAGCGAGGCGGTGCGGGCTTCCCAGTGGGCTCCCTGCGGCCGGCGCATCCTCAGTGGTGGCTTCGACTTCACCCTGCACCTGACAGACCTCGAAACAGGTGTGTCCCTCTGCCATCACTGAGGGGAACTAGCAGCTCCCTTGCTGGGAACGCTCTCCGGAGTCCCAGGCCACAAGTGCCAGGCGGTGTCCTGCCGCTGGTGAGGGCTGTGGTGCAGCCTGCTGCATTTGCTGTTGGGTCCGTGTCTCCTGGAGGATTGAGGTGGCCCTCTGCCAGTCGGCACAGAGGACAGAGCCCAAGGTTGTTTCAGCCCCAAGCTGTGAGGCCGGATAAAGAGGTGGCTGTTTAATCAACTTCTGACATGCAATTTGTACCGGAATAGGTTTAACTTTATCACGGTGTCTTTGGTTGGCGTAAGCTTAGAATTCCTGTCAACTCATTACTGATGAAAGCTGTAAGAATGATTCCAGCTCATCAGGAAAGTCCTCAGACGAGTTCTGCTTTAATGGCCATGCTGAAAAGGCATCTGGGTAAGATGGATTTGTGCTGGATCCAATGGGGGCCCTTGGCAAGCAGGCAAGGAGAGAGATGCTTTGGAGAGAACTCTCCCATCCCCAGTGTCCTATGTGCCAGCCATGGCTCCTGGGTCTGCAGCCCAGGTCCAGAGGCCACCCTGTCCCAGAGATGGCAGGCACCACACTGGACGGGTGGACCTGAGATACAGTGGGCGCTGCCCGCCCCCTCTCAGCATCCATGTGGCCTTCTGCTCCTGGCTGTTCTTGGTCACTTTGCTGCCTGGCACATCTAAAGGGGTGCGAAAGTGGAAGGATCAGAGTTCACACTAGTGTCCCAGGCCATGTCCTGCCTGCTGGCTGTATAGTGGCAGCCCTGGGCCTGCCTCTCCCAGGACTGGGAGACAGAGGTGCTTACTGCCAGGTTGCACCGTGCAGTGCTTCAGCAGCTCCGAGTGGACACAGACAAAACTGTAGGGCAGGGCATGGTGTGGGGGAGGGTAACTTCCGGCTTTGGCTCCACCTTCCTGTTGTACCCTCCTCCTGGGCCAGAGGTGGCCCACAGCTCCTTTGCGCCCATGCACACTCAGGAGCAGGCCCACAAGGCTAATGGCTGTGGAAACCCTGTGATGCCACAGCTTAGGCTCAGTGCTACCAGTGATTATCTCCATTTTACGGGGAGGAGATGAAAGGACCTGCTCAGGGCTGCCCCGAGGTGGTGCGCGGCTGGCCAGGGCCAGGGCCAGGGCCAGGGCCAGAGCTGTGTGTGGGCTATGTACCTCACTGCAGTGGCAGGGCTTCCTTCACCTGGCTGTGTCCCTGGCTCTGTGTGGTGTGGAGACCTCACCAATCCAGTGAGGTCTCCAGGGCCAGGAGTTGGTGATGATACGGCTGGGGATGGCAGCAGAGCCTCTTCTACCAAGCATCAGTCTACAGCCACCCAGAGGTCTCCTGTCCACCCCAAAGTGTAGAGACCCCTCCAGGCTACAGTGATGGGGCAGCCTACAGGGCACAGAGCTTAGAAAATCAGGGGGGACTTCCTGGAATCAGCAAACGTGAGCTGAGCCAGGAACCGAGTGGCTAGAGGACTGGGGCGGGAGGGGTGAGGTGGGCGTGCAGCAGACAGAGCAAGGATGTGCTGCGGCTGTGCAGTGCGTGTGCAGACCCGGCAGCCTGTCCGCTGGGGTGTAGGAGACTGGGGCTGAGGAGGGCCTCTCCGGCTTGTGACCACGTGCGCACACGTGGGTGTCGCTGTGCGGGTGGAGTGACAGCTGAGACCCTGGCACATGTGCCATCACTTCTCAGACATGGGTAATAGCAGTTCCAGTTGATGGTGTTAATAGGCTCACTGTGGCACTTTGCCATTTGTATTCTTTGTGAGCAGATGTTACACATAAGCCAGTGTGTGTGTGTGTGTGTGTGTGTGTGTGTGTACATGTACGTGTGTTGGGGGGTGTGCTCTGAAATTCTTGGGTGTTCACAGGCACTGTGGCCTGCTGCAGCAGGTGTGGGGCCCACTGATGGATGGGTGGCCAGGGAGAGCCGTGGCTTGGGGTCTCACTGTGTAGTCCAGGCTGGCCTTGCACTCACTGTGTGTCCCTGGCTGAGCTCACACTGCAGCATGCTTCTTGTCTTAGCCTCCCGAGTGCTGGGATTATTGATGTGCGCACCATGCTGGGCTCATGGCTAGGTTTGTACTTGGGGCAGGTGTTCCACATGACTGTGGCCCTGAGAGGTGGCCAGAGGCCATGAGGTGGTGTCCTCTGTCCAGCCGTGGTGGCATTGCCCTGGAGGAGTGGGTGGTTGGATGGCTCTGTCCTGATATACTGCTGCTGAGGTAGGGGTGACTAGGGAGTCCCCACTCTGCACTCGGCTATGAATGGCAGCTGCATTGAGTTCTTCTATTGAAGGCCTGATTTTATTCATCATGAATGACTTGTATACCTGTTATGTGCCAGGCCTGGTGCTGCTGCTGTGGGCCAGGGTGTCGGGTGTCCTCCATCCCAGGGAGGCATGGCTGGGCTCCAGATGGGTCTGTCCTGTTGAGGAGGGTGCTTGGCTGTGGTCCATCTCCTGGTCTGCAGGAGCTCAGGGAGAGCAGCTTGCTTTGGTGGTCCCTGAACCTCCTGCAGGTGGCCAGAGGCAGGTAGGAGATAGAACTGGGGCTATCGCTGCTGGGGGCGGGCCCCACATGCCCACCTGCATCCTGGGTTGTGTTTGCCGAGGCTCGGTGGGCTAGAGTCGCCCTGAAGCTTTCCTCCGGCTTGGCCTCAGGCCATCTCTGTGGCAAGTCTGAACCCCAATTCACTTGCCAGGCATTTTCCCACCCTCAGTGATTTGGCTTTTTCATTTCAACCTAATTACAGCTCCCTGCCTGAATCGGGCGGCACAGGCGTCCTTTCCACAGCGCCTTGGGAATTCGTCACTCGGTGCCCATTGTCATTAATGGGCATTTGGTGCCAAGGCCATTTATCCTGGTGTCCTCAATCAATACGGTTAGAAATCTGTGGATTCTAAAACATCAGTAGTGGGCCTGGAAGATGGAGGGCCAGCAACATTTTATCTCGTTAATTTATAGTTCAGATGGGCTGTTGGCTTATGGGGAACCGTGAATCAACACTTAATAAAACCTGCTCACAGATTAATTAATTTTGGCACTGCTGTTTTGGTCCACAATTTTAACAGCCATCACTGGTGCCTTAGGGTGAAGCTGTTAGGGCCCGAGGCTGTTCAGCCAGTCTCCTCAGAAGCCCTTGTCTGTGCTTCAGTGTTTCTCAAATCCCACAGCCAGGCCCGCCCTGTGCATGGTCACTCTGTCCTCTGGCCTGTTACATGGAGTCACCATGGTTGTGCTGCTGGGTGTGGTGGCAGTCCTGGCAGGCGGGCAGAGCATCCTTTTCCTGGTGGTGAGGTGGCCCAGGCTCTTTCTTTTGAGCACTAGACTCTCCTTCTGAGAGAGGGCTGCCTGCCGGGGGCTGCCCACTGTCTACAGCCCTGCAGGCCCTGGCCCCTTAACTGGCTGCTCCTGAGAGGCCTGAGCCTGTTTATTTTGTGGGCTAGGACTGAACCCAGTGTCTTTTTTTGGAGGAGGATGTGGTGTGTGGCAAGTGACTGGAAGTAAGTGACCACTGTGCTTGTTCTCGAGCAGGGCTTCAGGCACAGCTGTGATTTTGAATGCCCGGGCCTCTACCGCAGAGATCCTGCAGTGGAAGTCCTGGCCCCGGTCCTTGCTGTGGGCTCCAGCTGCCTGACTGAGGTGCCTGGCGCTTGCAGGGTGTCTCAGTTACTTTTCTTTCACTGTTGGGACAAATATCTGACACTCGGAATTAAGGAAGATGCTCAGAGTTAAGGAAGGAAAGGCTTATTTAGCTCACAGTTTGTGGAGGCTTCAGTCTATACTCGGCTGGCTCCAAGGCAGAGTGGCACACGGCAGAGGGCGGCCATTCATGGTGGTGGAAAACAGCAAAGCAGCAAGAGCAGAGGGAGCAGCAGCAGCAACAGATGGCAACAGAGAAGCCGAGGCAGAAAGCGGGCCCCTCCTGCTCTGTAGCTTAAGCTTTCGTTCCGACTCTCCACCCGGGCCAGGCGCACCGTGACCCCGTAGCATTCACGCCCTCATCCCAGTGGATCAGCAGTTAATCGCACACTCTAGAAGTCTGCCCTGTGACTTACATGAGGCTTTGGGGGGACACCTAGACACAAACCAGAACACAGGGCCTGTGGCTGATGTGTGTGCCAGGCCCCTGCTGCTGTGGCGTGGCCAGCGCCCACCAGCCTGCCAGGGCCGTGTTTTGTCCCCTTGTCATGGATGCAGACACTGAAGGTTTGAATGCTTGGCGACCTTCTCAGGGCTCCCAGGTGGGGCACAGGCCCCCCATGCATGGCTGGGGCAGGCGGCAGGCTCAGCCCCACTCCTGGAGCTGGCCCGGCGTACTGCTGGGGACCTCCACCAAGGACCCTGAGCACTCACCTGACTGTGCTTCGGCGCAGAGAAAGAAGGTCATCCTGAGAACCTCAGGACACTGCCCAGGAAGGTGAAGAGAGTCTGTGAATGCTGCGCTGTGGAAGGAGTCTGCACCAGGGGTCCTCACTAGAACGCCTGCCGTGCTCGCCCAGCCTTGTCCTCTTTACCCTGGGGGCCTGCGCCATCTGTGCTTGTGGCTCCATGCAGCTCAGCTGGCCTTGCTGGCTGGGCATCCCTGAGTGGCCCATGCCGACCTCGTCCTGTGCCGGGGCACGTTGCATGCAGAGCGTCACGTATTTCTGTTTGCTCCTTGTGTCTTGTGCTCTTGCCACTCGAGAATGGAGCCATAGAGGGCTCCAGGTCCTGGCCAAATCCAAGCTGGCTGCGCCCTGCAGCTGGTGCCCTCCGGGTACCCACCAGCCTCCCCGCCTCTCAGGCAAGGGCCTTCATGTCCAGGTCTCCTTTCCGGGGTCTCAGCCAAGCTCCTGCATTGTCCCCAGGCCGCACCCTTGGTGGCACCACCCCTCCTCTCCCTCCATCCATAGCACCCAGTCCCCACCTCACCTCACCACACTGTTCTTTCCACACTGCGGTGGAGGTCGAGGTTTGCCTGCCTTCTCAAGTTCCACCATGGTGGAAGAACTTGAGGACCTTGGCCAGACCTCTGGACCATGCAAGGGGCTCCAGGCCACAGCACTGTTGTATCTGTTGCCCGAGGTGGTGTCCCCTGGCCGGGTGCAGGTCAGTAGCGCATGGCACGCTTCGGAGGTAAGGCCACCTTTGTGGTGGACTCTGGAGCCCACCCTGGCTCCAGAAGCCCACTGCCATCATGGTGCTTGGCTCCAGGAGGCCTGCCCATGCCAGCTACATGACACGCCTCCTCATGAGTGGAGAGCTCATGTTTAAAAAAATGTTTGCAACATACAATGTTTACATACATTTTTTAGGGGGTGGATACATGTACTTAAGTTCTTTCTTGCTTGCTTGCGTCTCCCTATGTAGTTCAGGCTGGCTTTGAGCTCACTAAGTGGCCCAGACTGGCCGGCCGCTCACTGTGATCCTCCTGCCTCAGCCTCCCATGTGCTGGCATTATAGGTGTGTACCACTACAGTGGCAGTATTTTAAGTCTTTCCTCTCTGATCCCTCTTCCCTCCCTCCACATATGGTTCCCTTTCCCATTTGCAAAAGATCGCCCGGTTTGCTATTTTATTTTTATTATCTATACTTTATGCTTCTCGTATAAGAAGGTATGTGATATTTAAGCTTGTATGATGGTTGATACAGTCATCAACTTGAGAATTGACAAGTTTAGAAAGTTAACGGCGGGACTCAGCAGGGGCCAGGTCCTCAAGTCATGAACTCGCTGAGCTGGCGGAAGAGTAGGCCAGGAGGTAGCGTGGGTGGAGCCTGTGGACAGCTCCAGGTGGCGTGGGTGGAGCCTGCGGATGGCTGGAGGTGGCTTGGGTGGAGCCTGTGGACAGCTGCGAACAGTTGACCAATGGGAAGTCCTCCCTGTTGTTCCTGCCGCTTTGCTGTCTTCCATCACCTGGAGCTGTTGTCCCTCGGCCACGCTGTCCTGCCTGGGAGACAGCTGACTGTGGCTCCACAAACTGTGAGCTACGTAAACCTTTCCTTCCTTGCTTCCAGGCGCCAGGGGTGCTCCCTCTGCAAGGAGAGAAAATAATGAGACACTTATGTGTCTACCTTGTTCACTTCGTATTGTGGTCTCAAAGTGCACCCGTTTGCTGCATGTGATTCAGTTTAATCCTTTTCATGGCAGAATAGTACTCCACCCAGTCTGAGCACCGCACAGACTTTATCCGGCCATCTGCTGGCGGACACACAGGCCACTTCCACGACCACAGGATCATGGGTTGTGCTCCTGTTGGTGTGGGGTGTGTGTCGCTGTCACGTGATGGTGCGCATCCACAGTCCCAGATTTCTTTGACTCTTTCTGGAAGATACTTAGAAGGGGAATAGGTGGGCGAAATGGAATTCCTAATTTGAGTTTTTTGAAGAATCTCCATGTTGCTTTGCACAGTGGGCATGCCAGCTCACACTCCCACCAAGAGCTGCAAGGGGCCCCTTCGCCCTGTGGCCTTGCCAGCCTTTGTTAGTTTTATATTTATTTTTTCTCTTTTTAAAAAGAGGATTTTTTATTTATTTATTTTTTGTCTTTTTGAGACAGGGTCTCGCTATGCATTAGGCTGGTCTTGAACTCAATTTTGTAGCCCAGGCTGGTCTCGTACTCGCAGTGATCCTCCTGCCTCAGCCTCCCAAGTGCTGGGATTTCAGGCATGGGCCACCACTCCCAGCTTTAAAAAGAGAAATTAAAAAATAATAAAAACAGAGGGCCGGCAAGATGGTTCAGTGGTCTAAAGCGCCTGCTTAGGAAGGCTCAGGCAACTGCAGGGACTGCGGTTCGATGCCCGGCACCACATGCTGCGCCAGCCCCACCACCAGGGCAGGCTGAGCCAGCCACAAAATAAATAAATAAAGAAACAAACAAACACAACAAGCAAACAAATAAATAAAAACAAGAAACAAAAAAAAAAAAAAAAAAAAAAAAAAAAAAAAAAAAAAAAAAAAAAAAAAAAAAAAAAAAAAAAAAAAACCAGAAACAAAACAAAAACTTTATAGAGATGATACAAGTTCACTAAACAAAATTATAAGAACTGAACAGTTGCTGTTATATTGCATGTTATTTTCTTCAAATTAGTTGCTCAGATTACCAGATGTAAGCATGCAAACTTGGTCAAAAAAGTGAAAAAGAAAAAAATTTTAAGCATTGACTGTTCCTTTCAGTAGCCCAGCAGAAATCAGCAGTATAGTTGCCCAGGCCGTCCTGTGTATATACGTATGTATCTTGCTTTTTCCCTTCTTTCTTTTCTCCTTTTCCTCATTCCAGTTGTTTCTTCATTTTGAACAGTTTCTCTCTCTTTTGCAGTATCTGTTATACCTTTTAGATTTTATTTACTCTTTCAGGTTCTTATATTTGGGAAAATAATAACAAATGCTGGAGGGGCTGTAAGGGAAAAAGGAACCTTTCTCTACTGTTGGTAGGAGTGCAGACTGGTGCAACCATTGTGGAAATCAGTGTGAAGATTCCTCAAAAAACTAGGAGTGGAGATCCCATTTGACTCAGCTGTTCTCCTCCTTGGTATTCTTCTAGAAGAACTAAAAACCTCATACCATAGCGATATACGTGCACCCCTATTTATAGCAGCGCAATTTGTTATAGTTAAATCTTAAGAAACAACCTAAATGCCCATCACCTGAGGAATGGATAAAAGAGATGTGATATTTTTATATGATGGAGTATTACTCAGCTATAAAAAAGATAAAGCCAGGGCTTTTATAAGTAAATGGATGCAATTAGAAGACCATACTCCTAAGTGAAATAAATCAGACCTGCATGTGTAACTATAGTGTTACATTTCTTCATGATACCCATTCTTTTTAGAATGAGATAGAACCTCAGTGTGGTTTTAACTTGCATTTCCCTGGTGGCCTGCGATGTGGAGCTTTTGCATTTTTTCTCAAGCCTGCTCTTTGTCTTCTTCACTTTTGGAGAATTCAGTCTGGTCCAGATGACAAAAAGCAGCATTTGAACTTGGCTTGCAGGAACTTATCATTCAGAAGTGGAGATGGGGTGGTGATTGAGAGATGGACAGAGATTGTTGTTGCAGCTGTGCCCTGCCTGTGGCTAGGGCTTAGCTCCCTGTTTTACCAGTCGTCCTCACAGCCCCTCTGAGGGTGGCTGCCCGGCCTGGACTTTCCTGGGAAGATCCCAGGCTGTGGGGCGGTTGGGTCCACACCCTTCCAGACCCTGGTTTCTTTCTTTCTTTTTTTTTTCTTTTTGTTTTTGAGGCAAGGTCTCACTATGCAGTTCAGGCTGGCCTTGAGCTCACTTTTGTAGCCTAGGCTGGTCTTGAACTCGCAATGATCCTCCTGCCTCAGCCTCCCAAGCGCTGGCCAGACCCTGGTTTCTGACACGCTTAGCTTGATTTGAAAGTTAGTAAGCTTTTTCCCCCTCTCTTTAACTTTGAATTAGGATGGTTAAATTCACAGCTAGCTGAGTACTTCCCAGAGGAGGAGGGTAACGGTATTGATTCTAGCGAAATGAGTCATATGCCTACTGCCTGGGCACGCAGGCCAATTCCCTCCAGCCAGCAGTGCAAGCTCTCCCTTGTCAACATTTTTCCTACATGTTTGTGAGGCTCCTGGGGAGAGGGAAAGGTCAGGCCTAGCCGGTGGCCGTGGGGCTCCTAGGGCTCTGGGGTGGGGGTCCTCTCCACACTGCCTGTTCGCAGGCCGAGCAGTGAGCGGTGTGTTCTCAGCCCCCACCCACCCCTGGGGCTGTGGGTGCCACATGCAGGCAGCAGGCAGGAGCTGTGAGTCACAGCCAGGGTGATCTTGGTGGAGAGCGGATGCAATGCCCCCTCGTTCCTGGGCTTGGGTTTTTTTTTTTAGGGAAGGGTCTGCAGTGTGTTCAGGGTCTCACTACTAGATTGGACTCGTAGTGATCCGCCTTTTACAGCCTCCCAAGACTGGGATTGCAGGGATGCACTACCACGCCCAGTCTCAATTGGCGGCTCAGTGAGCCCCGGGGGCAGGGCTGGCATGGCAGGCCCAGGCCCTGGGATCGAACCCCTGGCCCTTATGCCTGCTTGCAGCCTCTTTAATCTGCTGAGCTATTTGGCTGACCCTTGAGCTTGGATTTAGACTAACCTGAAATAGTTCTGGGTTAGGAACTGGGTCGGGGGCCAGTCACTGAGGGGCAGAGGAGGAGGAACTCTTGAGTCCTGGGGCCCTGGTGACCATGAGGTCCCCCAGGGCAGATGTCAGGGTGGACAGTGGTGTGGACAGTGGTGGGGGCTCCCCCAAGACGGAGACCTGCAGAAGGGAGGTGTTGGCAGGAATGATGGTGTTGAGGGAACACAACAAATTTCTGCATGCCTTTTAAAAATGTGCCTTTTAAGCACATTTTTGTGGTGCTTTGTTTCAGGGCTGAGGGTTGAACTCAGGCCCCCACACAGGCTGTGTGAGCGCTCTGCCGAGGGGCTATATTCCCACTCTGATAATTTATTTCTTACTTGTACTGTTATTGATTCAAGGAATAAAAGATGTAATCTTTCTTAACTCCAAGAAGATCCAAATGGTTTTTATATTGGTTGAGCTCATTATAATCAGATCAATAAAACCAGTTCCAGAGGATGAAATGTTTTAAAGCTCCATTTCCTATAATAAGCATACAGTGAATAAACAGAATGTCCTATAAGCTGGCAGACAGACACTCGGGACAGCGGCAAGGTTGACGGTTCTGGAGCAGCTCCCCTACTGCAGCGGGGCCTCGTGTGGCGGGGGAGACAGCAACAGATGCGAGTTCTCGTGCCCGTCTCTGGACCCCTTCCACTGCCACCGCAGAGGGCAGCCCAGGGCAGCATGTCCCCAGG
Organism: Capromys pilorides; assembly: GCA_004027915.1. Classification (NCBI taxonomy): domain Eukaryota; kingdom Metazoa; phylum Chordata; class Mammalia; order Rodentia; family Capromyidae; genus Capromys; species Capromys pilorides. The sequence continues at coordinate 12,377 of PVKN010005013.1, forward strand.
GCCTTCCTGTAGGAGCCCAGCAATCATTAGCCTCTCAAGGTTCCTGCTGTTAAAAACTGCTGTCCCTGGGCTTTAGCTTTTAATTTAGCCAAGGAAACATCCACTAGGTTGGCGCTTAATTTTTCAGACTATAATAGTCTCTCTGTTGCTGGCTCCACAGAGCGTCTGAGGGGTCACCTAGCTTCCGAAGTCCTGACAGTGTGCGACCAGCGTGTGATACAGCCAGTGCCTGGGCTGGGCGGGCACCAGGGCCTTGGCTCTTCAGCTGTCCCATCCCGGCCTCCCGATTTCTGAACCGAGGTCTTGCTTGAGACCTCATTACTTAGCCGGAATTTGCCCTGATGTTTTTCATGAGCTAACCTGGCAGCTTATTAAAACCTTTAAAAATCTTTTGCTTTTGTGCCCTGTTAGCACAGAAAAATAGTAAAGACCTAATTATTAAAAGTGGAAAAAAAATACTACAGCTTGTCTTCTAAGTGGAAAATTTTCTTACTTAAAAGACAGCTTCTCTGTCTCTTTGGGAGTTGAGGAAACATAACATTCAGAAATACAATTTTCTTTTAAACAGAAGAATTTCAATCATCATCCTTTAGCACTCCAACTTCTCATCTTCCCCCTTGCTGGCAAGGTTGTATCATTGCACTTTTTGGAAAAAAGAAAAGAGAGAGCGAGAACTCACTGCCGATTCTGAAGTCAAACATATGGTTATGTGCTTCAGTCCAAGAAACAAGGGAGACGTTCTCTCCAGGCAGGCCAAGGTTGCCTTCCCTTTCGGGTCTGAGGACTGGCAGTGGATTCTGAGAGAGCAGAGAGCTGGCCGCTGAGTGCAGCAGCAGTGGGGGGAAGCTTCCGGCTCTCGGGGGTCCCCTCAGTGCTGTGAGGGGGCAGCAGAGTGGCACTCCTCTTCCCCACTTGGGGGGATGTTGTGGTCACCACCTGTGTCATCCCAGTGATCCTCAGCCGCCTGGCTGCAGAGGCCATCCTAAGGTCTGTGGGGACTGGGACGGGCATGTGTGCGTGGTCTCACGTGGCACTTCTGCTGTTGAAGCCCCAGTGTTGCTGCAGACCCTGCCTGTGGCTCCCGCGGAAAGTGCACCTGCCATGCCTGCCCCTCAGAGTGGGCAGCGCAGCTGCCGTGGGTCCCGCGCCCTGTGGCTGCCCTTTGTGCCTCCTCCACCCCGAGGCAAAGTAGTCGAGGGCCTTTGCAACTTGAGAGGCAGAGATTTTTCATTTATGAAAAGTTAGCTGCTTCCAGAGTTTTCTCTGATGACAAGCGATTGCCAATTTTGGTCCCTAGATGATATTAGGAAAAAAACCCCAACACGCTTAATCACCCATCAAGCTAAAAGTGACACTTTAACAAAGGGTGAGAGTATCTGCTTTCCAAAAAGCATGTACTATGGAGAGAACATCTTGAAAGCAGATCTGTTTGGTGCCGAGGATGGGACTCAGGACCCCCACTTGCTGAGCACATCTCCCCCAGAGCCGCACCCCAGCCCACAGACAACATCACTTAAATGGTTTCTATTGTTTGTGCTTTTTTTTTTGTTTCCAAGAAATGATGTTAAGAGTGTCATTTGTTAGAAACCTATCACAAATACCTACGCCCTTAACTTGGGATCGGTGTTTTTTGAGGCTTTTAAAAATCCTTTTATGAAAATTGCTGCGGATTTTGAGCTGGGCTGTTAAAAACAAGAGATGAAACAATGATCCCTTCTGATTGATGTCGGAGCCAAAATGTCACGTTAGGGGGAAGGACCTTTCCGAGTAAAATGTTCTCAAAACTTCACCCTGGGTGGGCGGAGGTGGCAGCGAACTCCTACTTCCTGGTCCACGTGTTCCGGGAGGCATGCTTGTCAGCCTCGACGTAGCTCAATGGGGAAACTGAGGTGCCAGTAAACGCCTTTTGAATTCCTGAGTTACAGAAAGTTTATATCAATGAAAGCACATTCAATTCTGTTGCTCTGAGGATATCGCAACTCTTTTTTTTAAACTTTATATATATTATGGCTGGTTCAGCCTGCCCTGGGGCTGAGTATGTGGTGCCTGGGATCAAACCCTGGGCCCTGCGATTGCCTAAGCTTGCCTAAGCAGGCACTTTAGACCGCTGAACTATCTTGCTAGCCCAATATCGTAACTCTTTATTTTAATGATTTCAGAGAAGTTGGTTGATACTCTTTTTTTGTTGTTGATATTCTTTTTTTTTAACTTTATTTATTTATTTGCTTGTTTATTTATTTATTTATTTATTTATATTATGACCGGCTCAGCCTGCCGTGGGGGTGGGGCTGGCGCAGCATGTGGTGCTGAGGATCGAACTGCAGTCCCTGTGGTTGCCTAAGCTTGCCTGAGCAGGTGCTCTAGACCACTGAGCTATCTCGCCGGCCCCTGTTGTTGATATTCTTAATACCATATTTATAAACAGCACATTAAACTACATTGAAAAACATTTATTATTCTATTCTTGCCTTAATTCATTCTGTTTTGGCACTTTTAAAATGTCCATATTCTGTGACTCTGGCACACGTGGGCCTGTGTTGGTGGTATGTGTGGAAGGGTTTGGCTGGTGGAGTGCAGGCAGAGGGAGGTGAGCCTCACTGCAGGAGGCGGGTCTGTGCGGGACTCCCCTGGGCGCTGACTGGTGGCTTCATTTCCTGGGGAGCTGGCCAGGCTGCGCTCAGCATGTCACACACAGCACACCAAGTGGGGTATCCTGCAGGGTGGCCCGGGAGTAAACACTGCCTCTTGGGGTCCATGGCGAGGGGTGGGGGTGACCTGGAGCTCTTGGTTTTTCGTCTGTCTCCACATGACCACTGGCTTCTTGTGCCACTGCCCTGTCCCATGGAGGAGTCTTGGGTACTGGGGGCAGTCCAAAGTTTCACTGCTGGGCTGTGGCAGCACTGGGGCCATCTGGGAGGGAAGCTGCCTCTGTGTTGCTGGTCTGGCCACATGCACAGCCCTGGAGACATGTCCAGGTGGCACACCAGCTCGACCTGAGGATCCCCAAGTGCCTCAGTGTGAGAGGTGAGAAGGGAACAGGAGGAACCCTGATGACTGATGTGTTGGAGGCTGATCTCGCTCACCCTGCGAGATCGCCGCGACAGAGCTGCATTCCACACTCTGTGTGTGTGTGTGTGTGTGTGCAAGTGTACACCACAGTACCACAGACACTTGGCACAGCTGTGACAGACATGGGAGGGATCAGGGTTGTCTTCTCTCAAGGGAGCCCAGTGAGACCCCCCCCATGGGTGCACACCTGATGTCCTTCCGTGGCTCTGGTAGCTGTGAGGGCCACTCGTCACCCGGTGTGGCTTTCACTCCTGTTGCTGGCTTTGTGACAGATCACGTGTCTGTCCTGATAACAGCACAGCTGTAAGATGAGCGATTCTGAGAACAGCCTTCAAAGTAAATCCACCGTTGTGGTTAGACTCCCAGGTCCACAACCTCCTGTGTGGACTATAGCCTGGGGAATGTTGCCAGGTGTGCCCGAGACTCCTTGCTCTCTGCCACAAAGTGAGCTTAGGATTGCTGGGTGGCTTATGTGAATTATTACCCAGAATGCTTGTGGGATCCAGATCCAGGCTGTCAGCATGGCCCTGCGGAGGGAGCTGACAAGCATGGTGTCAGGGCCCAGACAGCTCCATCCAGCCTGGAGAGTGCTTTGTCCCTGGGCTCCCCGGTTCGGTGGCATCTTCATTGCGCGATGTTTATTTTGTGACCTAAGTATTTTCTGACTGTCTCTTCTCTGTCTGTGTTGTAGGAACCCAGCTGTTTAGTGGCAGGAGTGACTTTAGGATCACCACCTTGAAGTTTTACCCGAAAGACCACAATGTTTTTTTATGTGGAGGCTTCAGCTCTGAAATCAAGGCTTGGGACGTAAGGACCGGCAAGGTAATAAATACATAGCTTCTCCTTGGGAGAGCGACTGGGAACATTTGAGTACCTGGGACAGGGTGGCATCTTATGTAGGATCCTCGAGGTGGACACTCAGCACCTACTACGCAGGCAGCGCCGTGTCCTTCTGGGCGTGCTGAAGGAGCCTTCTAGAGTGGTTGCCGGTGCGGCTGCGGGTGCAGCCCTCCCTGCTGTGCGCCTGCCGTCCTGCGTGCTTAGCCCCTCTGTTGCTCACAAGGTGTGCAGTGCTTTCCGTTGGTGGGCAGGGACTCAGCCTCCCACGGCCCAAGGAACTAACTAGCTAGCGGACAGAGGTGGAGAAGGCAGGTGCAGAGGTGGGCTCGAGGGCGCATGTGCAGGCACAGTCGTTTCCTCCCCGGCTCTCGCCTGCCCCAGACCTGACGGCAGCCATTGTGGTCTGCTGCCACCCAGGGGAGATGGTTAGTGGTCCAGTGCCCACCTCCGGTGCAGTAGAAGCCAGCAACCTCCCACTGCCTGCAAGTCCTAAAAGACCTCCCCGGACCCTCTCTATTCTCCGGTTCCGCTAGCCTTTCCCCGATCTCCGGGGCGTACCCTTGCGCAGGGCCGTTGCACGGCGCTCCTCAGCCTGCCTGCAGTGCTCTTTTCCAGTTTGCTCAGCATTCAACTCCCTCCCTTTATAGGGTGTTGCTCAGATGCCACTTCTTGGTGAGACCTTCCACGCCCAGCCCTCTGGGCTTAACTAGTCCCCTCTGCTACGTTATATCTCTGTACCTTTTATCATCGGCTGGTATTCTGGGATGTTTTTTCTTTACTAAGTGGAGAGCTTACATTTTTTATTTTAAGACAGAATCTTACTAAATCACTGGATTTCCCAGGGAGGGCTTGAACTTATGATCCACCTGCTTCAGCCTCCTGGAATTCTGGGATTACAGAGCCACTGTGCTTGTTCCCTGTGGGTTTTTCGTGTGGACTGATTTGCTGCCCCCCCCCTCCGCCCAAGCTCTCAGGGGGGCAGGAGTGGGGGTAGGGTGGTTGGTTGGGGCTTCTCTGCTGCAGACGCCTCACTTGTAGAAACTGGGATTACAGGCATGCACCGCCATGCCCAGTTTTAGTGGCCAGCATGGAGCAGGGCCTGCCTGGCGTGGCATGCAGTACCAGGATTGAAGTCGGGTCCTTGCACTTGCCTGGCATGTGCTTAGACAGCTGAACTATCTCCCCAGCTCCCCTTATAGAATTTTTAGAAAAGCTCATTGTCCATCAGAGCAGATGGAGGAGAACAGCAGCCTTGGATTGTGGGTGTGAGGTGTGTGTGGCCAGTGGCCAGCTGCACTGGCAGGAGCAGGGACATTCAGCGCTGTGCCTCGGGTCACAGTGCAGCGGAGGGCGGAGGTTTGCGAACAGAGCCGAGGGCTGGCTCTGTGGTGGCAGGAGGATCCCTGGTCTCTGGAGGCCCATTTCCAATCCGGCAGCACCCCTGGGGGAGCTGGAAGGGACACAGCCACAGGTGCCGCAGAGAGCTCGCGACACCCTGCGCATCCTGCACTGAGACTGAGAGAAGAGTGTGTGAAGGCCGGAGCATCCTCTGTCGGGGTCCCAGGGCTCAGGCCTCACCCTGCTGGGCCTCTGCCCTCGAGGACAGAGGAGCTTTGACCCAGCCTGGACCTGCTCTGCCATTGTCCAGGCCATGTGGGAAAGGCACAGCAGAGCCCAGCCTTGTTCCTGGTGTCCTGGAGGCCCTTTCTGGAAAGGCTGGCCGGCCGCCTTCTCCACCTGTTCCGCCTCATAAGAAAACTAAAACAGAGGCCCTTTTCTTTGGAGAGAATGGGACATTTCATCCCCAGAGGAGCTCGCACTCCAGGCACTTCAGGAGATGGGTACTTCTCAGGAGCCAGGTGGGCACTTCAGAGTAGTGCGGATGCATTTACTCATTAAAAGCACACCCACAAGCACCCTCCTTGACAGGGGTATTTGGAGAAGAGAGGAAAATTACCCAGGAAGGAGTGGACACAGTGGGATTAGGAAAAAAAAAAAAACAAAAATACCCGACAGTGCTTTATATTTAGGGCATAGAGGCATAAGTGAAATTGAACATTTGAATGCGTTGAGTGGATGGGCAGCTTTTAGCCCATTTGCGATGGGGCCACCTGGCCACCAGAGCACTCCTAATGGCTGCCCCTAAAGTGCAGCCACTGTGTTTAGCCTCAAAGACCAAACACAAAAGAAATTACTCACTCTGGACACCATCTGATTTAAGAGTTTGTTAAAAATATCATATTTTCTCCCGGGGCAGACGCCAGCTGACAGGCTCCGAAAATGCTGGGGCAGAAGCAATTAGAAGCAGATGTTGCTGTGACTGGTATGGGCATGTTTGCGAGTCTCTCCCCAGCTAATAACGTGGGTAAGAGGATCTGTGCGGTATTTGTTTTCACTTCCTGTTAACCAACAATCCTCCCCCGCCGGGTCACGTGGAGAGGGGGTGGTAGTTTTGTTTGCTTCCGATGGGCTCAGGGGACGACACTCTTTCCTGTTTCGACGACAAGTGTTACCTGTGCCTTAGAGGGGCCTCCGCAAACTGTCTGCCCTCAGGGAACCATCAGGGCCTCCGCAGAGCCCCGCCCCTGCCTCTGTCCCTGGTGCTGACCGCCGTGCCAGCCCCCAGCAGCCTGGCATTTTGAGAGCGCCTCAGGCCTGGGCTGCAGAGGGCCCGCAGGGGGAGCAGGAGGCACCCTGGGCCTTACATACTTAGGAAGGAGGCAGCGCGCTTCTCCCTCCAGCTCCACTGGGAGGAGTGTGTGTTATACAAGTGACAAGGACTCGTTCAGTGAGAGTTGGGAAATTCAGGGGAAGAAGGAGGGGAGAGGGAATCCAGCCAGCCAGAGGAAAACAGCTCGGGCATGCTGATCTTGTTTCTCTTGTTATTTCCTCCTGTGGTTTCTTTTTTAGTGTAAAAATGGTTTGGTCATGCTTTTGTATTTTGCAGGGATTATAAGAGGCTCCCTTGTTATTACAAAGGTGTAAAATGTCAGTGATATCCCTATAAGCCAGTGTGTTTTCTTGATTGGTCCTCCTGTAGGTCCGGTTCTCAGAACATTATTTGGCATGTGCTACTGTGGGCAGAACGAATCGGACTTTTTTTTGACTTGTTAATGACCTACATGCTGTGTTCAAAATGCACAGTGAATGTACAGATTTTTAAGAAGATGCACTGCTATTGATGCCTCTTGAAGCTCTCCTCCTCACTTTATTTTTTAATTTATTTTTATTGGTTTTGTTTTTGTGCTGGGAATTGAACTCAGGGTCTTACACTTGCCAGGCAGGCACTGTGCTGCTGAGCCGTACCCTGGCCTCCTCTTCACCCTAAACACACTCACTCCGTCGTTCTTGCCACTCCTGAAGCAACTCTAGCGTCTTCTTTCATGAGCATCTTTAAGTGACACTGTTGTAGCCCCAGTGTCCTGGATTGACTCAGAACTTTGACCTTTCTGTGTTCATGGCCATTCTGGCCCAGGGGTAGGGCCAGAAGTTGCATGGTGCTGTACGTAGGAAAGAGGCTGACAGGGGCACCGCTGCTGCTCCTCACCTGCCTTTCCATGGGCCGGTGCGTGGCAGCAGCATTCCTGGTATTTTCGATCATACCTTGAAAAGACAGGCTTAAAAGAGGCTGCCCACACCTGCTTCAGCACAGCAGCACACCAGAGGGGTCATTGTGTCCACGTGTGTGTGTGTGTGTGTGTGTGTGTGTGTGTATGTGTGTGTATTTTGAGGAAGATTAATGGTAGTATACCCTTGACAGTAATAGACTTTAAAAAGTTTAGACTTGCATTGTACTTTTCTATTACACCTCACATGTTGGTTGTGTAGGAGCTTCCAAAAGACCTTTCTTTTTTTTTTTTTCTTTGTGGGCCCAGGGACTGAACTCAGGGCCAGGCAAGCGCTTATACTACTGAGCTATTTCCCCAGCCCTAAAGCTTTTTTTTGCATTTAAAACTTACAGATGTGAGTTGGAGAGACAGCTCAGTGGCATAAGCACCTACCTACCTGGCATGTGTGTGCAAGGTCCTGAGTTCATCCCTTGTCCCATAAGAAAAAAAAATGGCTAACTAAAACTCACAGATGTGAGTGTAGGCACCAGGGGTTAGCAAACTGCAGCTGAAAGTAAAACTCCAGCTGTATTTGTCAATAAAGCTTTACTGGGAGTTACTGATTTATGCATCGTCTACAGCTGCTGTCACTCTGTGGTGGCAGAGTTGAGACCACATGGCCTACAGAGCCAGAAATCTTTATAGTCTTGGTGGCTACGATACGGAGACCCTCTGTTGTCCTGTTGTTCATCAGGGCTACCTGCCAGATCTGGCTGCTGTGGCGGGTGCCTTATGCCTTACCGTATCCGAGCTCCCCTTGCAGAAGCTATTTGTCAGGGACTATCATTTTGAGGGATCTATAAGCCTTTCTTCTCCTACTATACTCTCTAAGAAAGCCATCAGATTTTTTGTTTTATATATTCCACTCTGAGAAACAAGGTTGTGCAAGTTGCTTTCTCCATATGTGGGATTAAGTCTGAGTCCGAGAACTCTTAATTGTGGAGTCAAAGTTGGCCAGCACTAGGAGGGCAAAGAGCTCGTTCCCAACTGCTGAGAATGAATGCGGCCCCTCAGGATCTTTGGGTGTGGATCTGACAGATTGATGAAACAGGTGACTTCTAAGCTCCGTCCCTGGATGAGATGTGTGACTCCTTGGAGTGCAGCAGATGACAGCCATCGTCGGGCCGTGTCCAGCCAGCCCAGTTCATCACAGCGAGCGGCCGCTCAGCTCTGCCGTTCTCTCGTGGCTGATCTCTGCCTGCACTGTGAGGACCGGCACTGCAGAGTGCCTGGCTTCATTTCCAGCAGGTCAGCAGGGCGCCTTCTGTCAGAGCCAGCTCAGCTTGCTTCCTCTTCCTCGATGCTGCCCGACTGCTGCGCTCTTGCGCTCCCCGCCTGCTCCCTCCTGGTTGCATGCTTAGACTTGCTGTGGGCCGGGAGCCAGGGTCTGCGTCTGTGTGCAGCTTTTCTGGTGCTGTGGGGCCCGTCTCTCCAGACTCCCTACCCCATGCCCAGCCCAGTGGCCTCAACTGAGGAGGCCAGACTTGCGCCCTTCCTCTCCTGCTGGCCGTGCTGTGCTGTGTGGCAAGAACCACAGCAGACCTGCGTGGCTCCCGCTGCGGTGGCAAAGGGCGTGACAGGGCCATCTGGAAAGCCAGGCTCTCAGACTCACACAAGTGTGGGAAGGCGCCCAAGCACCTGTTAGCATGCAGATTCTGTCTCAGCAGTTCTGGATGGCAAGAGCCCCTGCCTTTGAGGCAGGCTCTGTGAGCCAGAAGGAAAGTCTGTACTTGGAGAAGCCTGGCATAGAGGGCTTCTGCACGGAGGAGCCCCCTGCTTCACTGCCGTGGCCTCCCTTGGCCTTCATCCTTGGGAGGCTGCACTGGCTATGACCCACCTCTGTGATGTGACAGCTCCTGGCCACCTGTCCCACCTATGAGGTCCACACCCACGGATAATTGTTACCTCTGTGTCCCTCGGGGCCTGAGCTAGAAGGGTGCGCAGGGGAGCCTTTGAGAGCACATGGGCAGGTGTGGTGGAGACCTCAGAGCCCACAGAGCACCCATATGTCCCAGTCTGGCACCTCCAGGAAATGGGACATGAGATTAGCCGCCGTTCCAAGGTGCTGCAGGGGCAGGAGGGCCTGGGAGAGCCTGCATAAGCGGGGTGTGCTGAGCAGAGCCGGGCCCCACGGCTCTCCAGCAGCGCTGGGCTTTCAGTTCCCTGGTACGTGACAGTTTCTGGCCTCCTTTGTTTCTGTCTGGTGGTGCCTGGCAGTGTGCCCAGTGCAACCTGGAGCTGTGGAGTGGATGGGGAAGGTGGGACATGAACCTGGGCTCTGGGGCCTACCAGCACCCTGGAGAATGGCTCACGGTGGCCACCCGTAGCTTCTCTTTATGTGTTTTGAGATAAAAGTTGGGGAGCTCATAAAAAGTGGTTCACCTCTCCTTAGATCATGAATTGGGTTTGTTAAGCTCACATAGGCTTGGAAGTGGCACCGGTGTTTGTCAGCTCACCTCCTCTGCGAGACTGAGCCATGGAACCCCGGCCTCAGCAAATCACTGCTCAGTGAGGGCGAGTCGGGCCCTGCAAACTGGAGCAGCCCTGGAAATCTAGGACACTGGCTCCCGAGCCGGGAACCTGGACCCAGTTCCTCTCCCTTCTCGGCTGCAGGGTTGACGCCCGGTGGCAGGAGCCCAGGGTTCCTTTGATGTCTGCCTCCTGCTCTACCCTTGAGAAAGGCGCAGACCTGTGCCCTCCAGGCACTGTGGGTCCTCTAAGTCCCCGCTCCCTCTGCACCCAGCCTGGGATCCTTGGGATCAAATCGGCTCTGACAGGCTGCTAGCTCACTTCCACACACCCTGGTGTAGCTCTGACGTGGGTCATCAATATTACATGCTTGTTCTACATCTTTTCTTTCTAAAAAGTGTTCAAAGGGACATCTTGACGTTCAGATCTCCACTTGGTTTCTTGACCTCCTTCTGGAGCTTCGGCCAAGTCCTTCTGCAGGAGTCCTGACAGGTGTCCTTCCTCTCTGGGTGACAAGAAGAGAGACCCTTGCTCAGCTGCATCCTGTCCTGGGGGACTTGACCTCCCCCTGCGGTGCAGATTCTGCCTTCGGCCTGGCTGTCCTACCATCACCTAGCACCGTGCAGAATGCATAGTCCACCCCGGGGGAGAAAAATTTGTAAGAATGACTAATAGCTCTAATCAACACCAATTTAAAAAAAACCCAAGTAATTAACCTACCCAGTGGAAGTAGCACAGAGCCACAATTCATTAACCTGCTTGTCTCGGGTCCTGACTGTGGGTGTCCCTCCTGTGTGGGGCTTGTTCCCTGGGCGGCAGCACCAGGCGCCTGGCCTAGCTGGCCCGGGGCCCTAGTCAGAGCCTCCCTGGGCGGAGTCTGGCCTTCCTCAGGGTGGGTGGGGGCTGGGCATGGAGAGTTCTGAAGACTCTCCAGGTGAATCTAGCATTTTGCCGGTCTTAGGAGCCACAGCCTGGGGGCCGGGGTTGGGGTGCCCAGGTGGGGGTCCTGAGGGTTGCTTTGGGCTGCTCCCTGGGGCAGGAGCACCCTTGCAGCCACATCCCCCAGCAGCAGCTGTCTGGAAGGCACGGCCTCGCCTACGTGGCTCCCAGGGCCATCCGTTTCCGTGCCACTTTAGGCAGACTGCTTATTTGCCCTAATGAGGTTTTGATTACTCTCCATTTGTCTCTTTCATCCGTTTTATATTAAAACGCCTTTTTATTTGGACTTCTTGTACTTCGTAAGGTTCTGAAAAGCTTTGCTGCAGAGCGCACTTTTAAGTAGATGAGAGCAGGAGACTCCTCGAGCCAGAGAGGTGGAGGAGCAGCGCGAGAGGGCTCGCCCTGCAGCTCTGGCCAGGTTTGGACTTCACCCGACTCTTCAGTCCCCACAGGGCCCCAGGCATTATCACAACCTGCCATGTGGGGGCGCTGCCGCACCGCCGCGGCAGCACGCGCTCTCCTCCCGGCAGGACCAGGCGCCATAGTCACCCAGAGCCCTCAGAAGGGCTCAGTCACACACTGCATACATAGGGCTGGTTGGCAGTGGCGTCAGGTTTGCTATCCAAGCCCTCCGGCGTGTTCACAGAGAGGGGGACGCTTTGGTCTGGGACATGGTGGAGCGTTGTCCCTGAGGCTGTGCATTCCATGCTTGGAGATGCCCGCCTGGTGCCCACGTCTCCCTGCTGGGGGCAGCTCTGCACTTGCTGTGAAGCTGACTGTGGTGGCACAGTGGTGGGCCCTGCACCGGGGACCACCGCGCCCAGAGGACCTGGCTGCGTGACCCCGACATCTGTGCAGGGGTGGCCCTGGTGCTCCCAGTAGGGGCGAGGAGACATAAATAGGCCTGGTTCTCAGCGTAGGAGCCGGGCAGCCAGCAAGCAGCTCCACACCCAGGCCTAGGTCTAAATTCCCTCTCTCCCTGTCACATTTGTGTCAGAAATCTTTGCTGAACCCCAGTTAGCTGCCAGGCTTTGTCCTGCGGACGGGGGACAAAGACAGTCCAGTCCCTTTAAGAGATTGCAGAAGTCACGTGGAGAGCGTGGTTCCGGTGATGTTTGATGGGTTTTTCAGCTTGCTTGGCTGGCTTTGCCTGTGGCTTGGACCCCTGGGTGTCTCCCGGGTTGTCCCAAATCTTGGACAGAAGCGAACAGCTGATTCCCACTATTCTGAACCTCAGGGACCACACCTTTTCGTCCCTGGCACAAACCTCCTCTGTGCCTCACTCTGCGCCCCACTTCCTGGACTGGGTCAGAAGAAACCTCCGTGAGTGCAGCCCGCGAGCTGCCCAGAGCGCGTGCGTGAGTGCGGGAGCCTGGCAGCCTCCCCTTCAGGCAGCGTTTCCCTTTACTGTGCAGTAGGGCCCATCAGAAACGTCAAATGGGGTCTCTGGGCCTGTAGTGCTCTGTAACTCTAACAGGTGAATCCTTTATAATACGTTTGTCACTGACGTAAGGTCTGTGCTGCACTGACTGCTTCTCCCTTGAGGTTTTTCAAAAAATTTAATTAAAAAAATGTATCTTGAGATAGGGTCTTGATACATTGTTCCAGCTGGCCTTGAACTCACTTATGTAGCCCAGGCGGGCCTCAAGGTCAGAGATTATCCTGCTTCAGCCTCCCAAGTGCTGGGATTATAGGCATGTACCACCAATTACTTTTACTTGAAAATTTATTTTGGCTTTGTCACAACTAATATTGTCTCCTCAAAATGGACTTGATGCTCAACTCTTTTGTCTTAGTATAAGTTAAGTACTTAAAGAAATTTTTTTGTAGCAGGTTTATTCATGTACCATTCGACACACCCATTTGAAATACAAGATTCATTAGTTTTTAGTGTATTCCCAAAGTAGCACAGCCAGCACAGTCAATTTAGTACATTTTTATTACTTGTAAAAGAAACCCTCTGTCTCTAGCAGGCCCTTGCTGGCTGGACTAGCAACCTCTAATCTCTTTATCTCCTTTTCATGTATATAGATTTGTTTATTATGAACACTTTATATAACAACATCTCTCCCCCCCCCCTTTCCTTGTTTCTTTCTCTTTGAGTCAGGCTCTTACACTGTATATCAGGCTGGGTTTAAACTCACTTTGTATCCCTGGCGGGCCTTGAGCTCACAGCAGTCCTCCTGCCTCAGCTTCCTGAGTGCTGGGATTACAGGTGTGTGCCACCATGCCCAACCACGCAGTATTGTTTGTGATTAGCTTGTTTTTTTTTTTGCAGTACTAGGGATTGAACCTAGGACCTTGGTACTGAGCTACATCCCCAGCCCTTTTATAGTTTTTGAGAAAGGGTCTTGTCAGGTTGCTCAGTTGCCCAGGCTGGCATTAATCTGTGATCCTCCTGCCTCAGTGTCCCAGAGTGCCGGACTGCGTGTGTGTGCCATCATGTGTTGACCTTGGACTTGAGTTGCAAGGGCTTGGTCCATTTTATCTCAGTTCCGTGGGTGCCACGTCTGCTTTATCCTGTTACGGTTCTTCTAATGAGATGCCGTCTGTAGCAAGGCCTCTTCTCCTGTTTCTCCGGTTAATGATTTGTGTCCTGTGTTTATTTCTCAGTTAGCCTGGCTGTAGGCTTATTGATTTTCTTGATTTTATTAAAGAATGATCTTTTGTTTTTTGATTGATTTTTTTTCTTTCTGTGTTAGTTTCCTGCTTTCAGTTACGTTGATTTTGCTCTAATGTTGTGCTATTTCTTTTCCTCCCCCCTTCCCTTCTCCCTTCTCTGGATTTAATTTGTTCTTCTGTTTTAAGTTTCTTAGGATGAGAAGCTTAGACTGTTTATCTCAGACCATTCATGTTTTCTTACAAAAGCACTTGGTGCTTTAAATATCGCTGCACTCCTGTTTTTATAGTGTCCCACAAATACCCATAAGTTGTATTTCCGTTTTTATTTAAGTCAAGCTGTTAAAAATGTTCTCCTCGGGTTTCTTCCCTCGCTCAGGTGTTGCTCAGGCGTGTGCTGTGGAGGCTCGGTGTATTTTGGGCCTTTCCAGCTGTCAGCCTGCTACTGATTTCTAGCCTATTTCTGTTGGGATCTCAGAGCAACCTTGTAAGAGTTCTGTTCTTCAACCCTGGCTGAGGTGTGTGTTAGGGCCCAGAATGCGGCTTTCTCGAGTGCTCCATGTGTACTTGACAAGAAAGCGCGTTGTGTTAGGCTGGGGAAGTCGCCTGTGGATGGCAGTTATGTGCAGTTATGTCCAGGTGACGGATGGCACTGGTGCGTTCAGCTTCGTCTGTACAGATTTTCTGCCCGCTGAATCTCTTCATTTCTGATAGAAAAGTATTAAAGTCTCCAAATACAATAACAGATCACCCATTTCTCTTGTGGGCCTGTCAGCTCTGGGCCCCTTGTGTTTTGCTGTTTTCCTGTTAGGCACCTAGTCTTTAAAGCTTACTGTTACATATTCTTAGAGAATCAACCCTTTTGTCATTATGTAATGCCCTCGCTTTTAAAATTTTAAACTTTGTTTGTACCTGCCCGCAGTTCATGTAGCTCCCTGTGGTCTTGGGACTGCCCAGGTGTACACAGGATGGGTCCCCTTCCCTGCCCTCCCCTTCCTCCTCCTCCGGGTGCCCTGTCCCGGTCTTCATTGCTGTTGACATCGTTTGTCTTAGCTTGTGTTATGGCCCACAGTGTTTCCATCCACTGGGGTTACTGGGCTCCCACACAGGGCTGGAGTTCATTCTTCTCGTTTCCCTTCCTTCCCCTTGGAGCCCTGCCTATTGGGAGAGATCTGTCCCCGTCCCTTTCTGTCCATCCTTTGTGGTTTTCTTTGTTTCTGCTCTGCCTCACTTGACAGAGAGACCCATACAGTGTTTAAGCTTGTAGGTCTGGTGTATTTCATTCAGCATTACAGATATTTTTCTTTTTTTTGGTACCAGGAATCAAACTCAAGACCTCATGCTTGCCAGGCAGGGGCTGTGGCGCTGAGCTACCTCCGAGGCCCCTCAATGTTACATTTTCCAGGTGTGTCCATTTTTCCTACAAGTGTCTCAAATCTGTCACTCTTGGGCAATATTCCACGATAAAGGCGCCACCTTTCCTTTGTCCAGTTGTGCACTGGTGGGCGTGTAGGCTGCTTCCAGTTTAGCTGTGTCATGCCCTTCTTAATTCCTGAGGACTTCGCTTGCCCTGAGGTTGGTTCTGTCTCCGCTTAGGATAGCTGCTTGTGCTTTCTTGGGGCTGGTGGTACATTTTTCTCAATCCATTTTCCTTTCCTGTTATTCTTCACATTGTTCCTTGTTTATCCGTCCACGTGTATTGTCCAGGACAGTTGCATTCCGAGTGGGAACCCCTCGGTGCTTGGGTGTGGGGCTTCTCAGCCCTTTCCTGCCTCTTTGCTCCTGCTTTGCTCCTGTGCACACTTGTAGGAAAAATGGACACACCTGGGAAAATGTAACGTTGAGGGGCCAGGGAGGGAGCTCAGTGCCACAGCCCCTGCCTGGCAAGCATGAGGTCTTGAGTTTGATTCCTGGTACCAAAAAAAGAAAAAAAAAAGAAAAGTCTCTGTGAGGTTGAGCGAGATACACCAGACACATGAGCTTTGCTGTAGCGCTCAGGTGGCAGTACATAGTTAGACACCGTTTTTCATTTCTGCTGGCAATCTTTGTGTTTTAATCAGTGCATTTAATCCACTGACACTTCAAGGTAATCACTGATGTAGTTGACTTAGTGGTTGCCATATTTATTGCTATTATTTGTGGCGCTTGTCCTTTGTTTCTGTTCTTTTCGCTTTCTTTGTTTTTATTTGTTCCTACCTTTGTCTTTCATTCTTTTTTCTTCTGTGCTGAGAAGGAGCTGCACTCTGAACCAAGTTTTGTAATTTTATTTTATTCGATGATTATTTTTTCTAATCAGCGTCTCACCATGTAGTTCAGGTTGGTTGGACTCACTGTGTAGCCCAAGCTGGCCTGGAACTTGAGGCAGTCCTCCTGCCTCAGCCTCCTGAGTGCTGGGATAACGGGCATGTGCCACCACACCTGGCCCCCTTTATAATTCTCACAGAGCATTTATTTGACTCAGTTTCCTCTCTTTTCTTAGCACACCAGTTACATTACTTTTAAAAACTTTGTGGTAGCTGCCTGGTCTCTTTTTCCTTTCTTCTGCCAGAATCATGAGAGGGCTTTCCTGGTTTTCACTGCGACAGTGGCTAGAGCTTTGGAGGCAAAGCTCATGGAGATTTTGGGGCCCCTGAGGCTTGGTCCCCATTCCCCCCTCAGACTGGCTCCTGCCAAGTTCAGCACCATTGCTCTCCGCCCTGCCTCCCAGGCAGGTTCCTCTCCTATAGGCAGTGACTTGCTCCTCTGCACCCCAGTTCTAGGGCAGAGCTCTGCCCATGGCTTTCTTTCCTCTGTGCTGAGAATTCAGTATTCACGGGTCTAGGAAAAGCTGTCCAGGTTGTCCGGCCTCAGGACAAGGACAGAGAGGACCTGACTCATGGATGCCTCCACGATCTTCCCGCCCCGAGGACAGTGCTGTCGCGTGCCTGGGGCCTGTGCCCTGTTTGCCCACTGCTGGGTGGGTGTCCATCCACATCCTCTGCCTTTTGGCGGTCCTGAACAGTGCTCTTAGGAACTTTTATTTATAAAATTTTTATTTGGATGTGTCTTAATTTTTCTTGGACTCTGTCTAGGAATGTTTTCTAATTTCTTAAGCCAAGTTAAGATATTAACTTTTTGAACATAGACATTTCCATATTATATATTTTCCTCCAAGGGCTGCCTTATGTGCGTCCCATGAACACTGATAGGCTGCTTCAGCTTGGGATTTTTCCCCCTAGTTTTATTTCAACTTGCTCTGTCACACTTAGGTTTGTGTCATATGTTGTGCCTATCTTTTTGGCTAACTTACGGGCTTGGAAGCACACTGTTTAATTTTCCAAACTGCAGAGATATTTTCCAGATGCCTTTTTATCATTAATCTCTCATTCTGTTACGACCCTAAACATATGTGCTCTGGTTTCAGTTTCCAGGTTTGAGGTTGGTTTTATTGTCTAGAACATGGTGTGAATGGCTGAACAGTCAGTCCTTATGCTCTTGGGAGGAAGGTACCGGCTGGCGCTGGGCCACTGTCCCCTTAGCAGCCACGTGGCCGTGCTGGCAGCGTCTGTTCCTCTGCGCTTGCTGGGCCTTCCTGTGTGTGTTCATGTGGTGTCTGAGGGAAGAGTGCGGGCAGCTCTGGCTACAACTTCGGGTGAGTGTTTCTCTTCCAACTCTGTCACTTCTTGCTTTGTACACTTAATAGTTGCCCCTATTGGGCCATCCGGGCCCATCCAGGTCCATCTGCAGGAACTCTGTGTGGCCCTTCTCGGCAGGTCCAGCGCCAGGTTGGGAGGCACCAGGTGTCATGTGGTACTGCTAGCCACGCTGGACGGTCCAGTTAGTACACCATAGATATGGGGCTAGATGATTTTCCTTACCTCCCCTGCACACCCCAGTGCCAAGCACATTTCTCTGCTTTCAGTGATACCTTTGACTTCATTTTTTTGTTTGTGTTTTTGTACCAGGGATCAAACCCAGAACCTTGTGCTTGCCAGGTAAACATTTAAGCCGCTGAGCTATCTCCCTGGCCCAACTTAATGTTTGTATAAAATGTCTGGTTATCTGCTGCACCCCTTCATTTACTCACTGAACGCTTGCCAAGCACCTGTCTTGTGGGAGCATTGCTCTGGTTCACGGGGCCCACAGAGGCCATGGGCAATGCCTCCTGCAGGGGAATGGCACCACTCTTTTCCTGCTGCTGCCCTCTGCAGCAGCTTTAGGCTTCCCTCCCTCCAGATCCTGTGCTTGCCTCCTCTGGGGCCACCATGTGAGGTTGTGCAGGTTGTACAGGTTGTACACTGCACACAGCAACCTGACGGGGACTGGAAGCCACCCTTGGCTCTGGCATGGGGTAGCTGCCACCTTGTGGGTGTTGTCACGGCTGACAGCAGCCAGGCACCTTCCCCTCTGCCTGTGTGTAGGGCCCAGAACTGCTGGGACACCTGTGGTGGGAAGTCCTCGGGGTGCAGGGGTAGAAGCACCAAAGGTCACCGGTGATCCCAGGGGGTCACTCTGACTGTAAAACAATGAACACCCTTTGGACCGCTTGGACAGCAAGGCTGTAAAGAGGAAGTAACTTACTAAATTTCAGCCCAGCCCAGCCCAGCCCTAGCCACCACTAACAGTTGGTCTCCTTCATTCCAGCTTTTTAATGCATATATATTTACATTTTTATATAATTTCTCCCCCAGCTTAATATGATATCATTAGCATTTTCCATATTGTTAGAAAGGTTTTGGATGCTATAATTTTTAATAATTACCCAATATGCCAGAATGTATTTAACTAGTCCTTTATTGTTGGCTATTTATAATATTTCTAGTGCTTGCTTTATTACAGCATCAAGGCAAACATCTAATTTCCTAGACATAGAATTGATCAAAGGGCTCGCGTGGGCTTCAGGCTCTTGATAGCGCTGCCTGCTGGCTTCCACTGAGGGGCTTGGGGTGAGGGTAGTGGGGGAGCTGGTGGGGCCAGAGTTTGGGCCACAGGCAGTGGGCAGTGAGCCAGTGCTGTGGCCTACAGCCTGTCCTTATCAGAGGATCCCGGGACCTGGCTTCCGGTCCCTGATTGGGCCCCACTCACTTGCACAGATGCAGGACATCTCTCCCCGTGCCAGCCTTGCCACTCCCCTTGCGCAGTCGTGGTGGTTGCAGGAGTGCGTGGCCGGCTCACCATCCCTCTGTCCCCTCCGGACTATCCCTCCTTCAGGGCTGGAGGGCTCCTTATTCCGGGGAGCCCTGGCTTTAGAGGGTACACACAGGGCAGGATGATGTCTTGGCTGCAGGCCAGGCAAGGGTCATCCCTGTGGGTCAGCCCAAAATCTCCATCCGGGGACCTTGTTTCTGGTTTATGGGAAATAGCTCTGCCCCACTGAGAGCCCCGGAGAGCCCTGGGCCAGATGGGGCCTTGTGTTTTGGGGTGACAAGTGCTGAGTCCATCCCTCCCGTCTCTCTCCAGCATCTCCCCGTTGGCTTCTGTAGCTTTGGGGTGCCGAGGGGACTGGCCTGCGTGCTGAGGCTGCTCAGCAGGGCTGTTGGGTGGGAGCAGGGCCTGCACTCAGAGTCTGGCGTTGGTGCTGCACTGCTGTAGAGGGAGGCATGCCAGTTCTTCACTCAGGCCGGCGGATGGGCGGCACGGAAGCATGTGTGATCCTCTGCTTCTGCCTTCCACGCTTCCCTTGCCTTCTGTAGCCGTCACTTAGGATTTCGCAGTCTGCAGCATGACGACTTCTCCTCCGTGCGTTTGTTGCTTGCATGTGACTGAGCAAGCGCTAACCAAGGAGCTACTTGGTGCCTTGCACTTGGCGGCCTGGCCTGGGGTAGGCACGGAGGGGTCAGGGCCAGTGTTGAGCTGCAGGTGGGTGTGACAGCGGCAGCGCTTGCAGCTGGCCGTGTGCTCTCTGAGTCCCCATGGCCCTTTGCTCTGGACTTCCCGGCTGGTGGTCAGGAGGGACTGAGTGAGTGCCCTGAGGTTACCCCCAGTGCTGCTCACCTCTCCGTTCCATCCGTCCCCCCCCTCCCCCCCGTCGTCCCCCCCCC